>JACCGJ010000880.1:0-19411 GCA_013407085.1 Atriophallophorus winterbourni
CCAGGCCTAGACATATATTGAAAAGGAAAATAAAAATGGAAGTGAGACTCAAGCGTGTTTCGGCATGAAGCTCACTACCAGTGGTCAATCAATTTAGCACGATGTTAGCCGCACAGCACAGAAATGCTGCACGATTGCACATCCGTGCAAGATTAGGTACAGACACAATGGGATGAAGTATGGTATGAAATCACAAGTACGATCCAGGCAAAGTGCCACGCAGCGCTACAAGTGGGCTAAGATACTGTCAAGTTACCCAAAAAGGAAAATATCGATGGCAGTGGGACTCCAGTGTGTATTCGCAAAGCTAATACAAATGTAGAAGTTGTTATCTGCTTCAAGCAAGCCAGTTTCGCTACCCCTACGACGACTAAAAACTAATTAAAACAACGGTGGATTTGCACATGTGCCAACTTCTCTAGCATGCTGGCCAGAATGAGAAGCTGAGTTTTGGTCAGATGATGATAACTAAACCAGCGATGCTACGAACAACGATTATACACCTGCTGCCATGTCCAAGTTGTTAAACTATTGTATAAGGAAAAATTTTGATTAAATGTTAAGGGTCGTACAGAATACGAGAAGAAGCGTTAGCTAACTTACAGCGATGTGTGGTAAGCAATACAATATTTAGACTCTGAGATTATGTATTCCTTCTGAAAGTTACGTGAGCATTGTCGATCCCACTGTAGTCTAGCACTACTTGGGGGTAAATTTTCCCAAATTGATGATTGATGTGGTATCTTATAGGATGTCCTATCTCATCGAAACATATCGATAGTATTAAAAGCAGTATCTGTAACGTTTTTAGTAATGCTTACGCTTTCCATTGCAATTGGCGACAAAAAAACTTTCGAACAACATTTAAAAAACGTAGGCTGACACTATTTAACCAACTGTGTATTAGTAGTAACAGAGATTTAGGGTAGGATTAAGAATTCTCTCAGCTAAAAGGGGTTTTCGTTCGAGACAAGATATGGCACAGACATCTATAGAAACTACTCTAAACAAATAATGCGTTTACGTCCCCAAGTCTTTGGAATCAATGATGCGATTCGTAAGCCTGATGGTTTGACTATAGGCGCGTATAACAATAGAGTCACCCTCACATACACAATCTCGATTGATACCTCACCACAGGCATCGTAATGCTAACATAGTTGACCCCATCTAATGCAGAAGTAGTATACACGTTCACGAAACTTGATTGAATACCTGTTCCACTCGTGTTGTAGGCACCACATGCCAGTTTGTTTGTGCTTGCGCATCTATAGACTCCGTAGCTATCGCATCCAGCCTTTGCCATTCTATAGAAAATTATTTTTCTGTGGTAGATGCTACCGGTTTGATGATTTCCGTGATGATTATGATAATAAAAAGGAGCACAAAGAATATCTCAATCAACTAAGAGGTGAAATTTTATAGATAAAAGAAAAGAATAAAACAGCTTTAGTTGTTGACACGATTTTTCATCGAAAAAACAACAATTTTAAAAGTGTAATATTGCATGCAAAGATTTGAATTGCCAGTCCCATTATAAAATTCGAAATAGGTTACTCTATCTATTTGTACCCAGCGTGAATTAAAGTAGTTTGTGTTGACACCGTTTTAACTTCGTTGTCTTTGTAAAGAACTGAAAACAAGAAATCGCGCTAGTAACCTTGTCTGTATAAAAAAACTACTCTAACCGATTGCACTCAAATTTCTTTGCATTATGAATACACGATCGGTCCCAAACATATCCCAACCGATTGCTTGTCCGTATAAATTTCGTTAATTTCTATCCGTGTAGGTAACTTGATGGCGTCTCCTGGAAGGCCCCACAATGTCATCACAGCTTTTCCAACATTAATAAGCAGTTGCGAAGATATGATCACTGTAAACTAGCTTCGAGACTTCAACCAATTCGCTAACCGCTGGCCTTTGAGAGATTACGAAACATAATATGTATTAAATCACAAGCCCGGCCCATACAAAGTGCCTCACAATCATAGACTTTACGTGGGCTAAAATACTGTCAGGTTGCTTAGGCCTAGCTGAAATAAGAAAAGGGATATAAAAGTGAGACTCCAGCATATTTTCCATGCAGCTCATTACCACTGGCAAATCAATTTATCAAGGTGTTGACCGTGCAGTACAGAAGTATTGGACGATTGTATCTTAATGCAAATGATAAACAAACGAACTCAAACATTCAATCATACTTTGAGGCACAAGCCAAAAATACGCCTTCTTCGTTGTGGATATCGGTCAGCAAAGCGAGAGAGTCTGGGCAAGGTTCGACCAAGTCACCGTGATTATCGAGAACACGATCGCCTTTTCTTTGAAGTTTGTGCCCGTGGTAAATGTCACAATCGAATGGCCATAAAGTACAATCTGTGACATGAATTAGATCATCACAGACTCACCGAGATCGAATATGATTGCTTTCGGTTTAATTTTCAGATCGGAAAACAGTCTTGTTGGCATTTTCACTGCTAGAAAAGACACGATGTATCCGGTAGAATGTTTGACGCGGTTTAACAAGGTAAAGTATCATTTTAATGTAGAATAAAGTGCATGTCGGGGAATATACATGAATTGAAAAAGCTTGGTTGAAAATGCGAGCCTCCGTGGTGCAAGAGGCGTCCACTATAGTGGTACACGATGCAGCGCTTCTGTGATGCATGCAGTTCTTCTGTGCGGTGCAACAAACACCGTGCTGAATTGATTGGCCACCGGTAGTGAGCTATATGCGAAAATACGCTGGAGTCTCACTACCATTTCTGTTTTGTTTTTCATACCTGTCTAGGCCTGGGCAACATGACAGTGTAATAACCACGTGCATCATCATCATCAAAGACAGTAATACACCGGTAGCACGTACCGAATGCTTAACTGTCATACAACCATGAAAAAGTAAAATCCTAAAAGATGGGGAAGGGTGGGACTTAAATTGCTACGGCTTCTATAGAAGAGTAAGCACAAACAAACTGGGGAGAGGTGCCTACACCTCGAATGGAACATACATTCAAACAAGTTTCGTGAACGAGTAGAGCGACATCAGCACGGCAGCTTCCTTGCGGCTTTCACTGTCATGCATCATAAAAAGCTTTACTCGCCACTCCGCTTGACAACATACAAGTTTAAGCAAACACTCCAAGAAGATGCTTAGTGCAAGACCGCCATTGAACACGGTTTCGGGACATATCCTGAAGCGTAACTAACCACTGCGATATCTGATCGCGGGGACTCCAGCCTGGAAGACGCGCTGCGCCTACTTTGGAAAGGTTACTAGTAAGAGTTTTTAACTGCCTATGCCATGTGACGGTTTGGCCACCCCGAGATTTATGCCAATCAGAATGTGGCGTCGCAAAAAGAATCTGTTTCGGAAGTCGGTTGTCCGGCATCCGTAAAACGTGACCCAGCCAGCGTAACCTATGCAGGTTGATCTGCTTCTCTATATCGACATTATTACCCAACAACTTATTTCGGAGAGCATCGGTGCGTATGCGATTGTAACAGCTAACTCCTAGAATGTTGCGGAGACATCGGTTGTCAAATACTTGGAGACGCCGAATGTGTTCTTTACGTAAGGTCCAGGTTTCGCACCCATAAACTAACAGCCCGAACTGTCGCTTTATAGACTTTACCCTTGAGTAACAGAGACAGTCCTTTCTGACGCCAGAAGTGACCTAGGTTGCGGAATGCTACGGTCGCTTTATAAATGCGTGCCGAGACCTCGTCGTCTAACGATGCATAATTATTGATACAGCTACCGAGATACGTAAAACGATCTACAATTTCAAGCGCCTGATTGTCAAGTAGTAAATTGCTGTGTGATAAGTCGATGTCCTGTAGCAGAACACTGAACTTAGAGGTTGCAAAACGCGTTCCAAATGCGGGCACAATACTAGATAGCTTGATCAGTATCGCCTGTGCATCTGTGTGCGAGTCGAAGAGCAGAACTATATCATCAGCATAATCTAAGTCTAGAAGCTTGCTGCCTGGCATTATGTGAACTCCGAAGGATGGGGCTTCTTCGCTGCACAATTCCATGATGGCATCTATTACAAAATTGAACAAAAACGGAGAAATCGGACATCCTTGCCGGACGCCACTAGTAGTGTGGAATTTGGGAAAGAGTTTGTTATAAACCTTAACGCATCCGGATGAATGAGCATAAATTGCACGTAGTATGTTGACATACTTTTGCGGAACGCCTTTGCACAACAAGGTATTAAACAGAACATTACGATCGACTGAATCAGATGCTCCTTTGAAGTCTAAAAAGATGGCTATTGTCGGCTGTCGATAGGTGTGCCGCAGTTCTAAGATCCGTCGAAGAGTAAAAATATGGTCGACACAGCCTCTGCCAGGTCGGAAGCCAGCTTGCTGCTCTCGGATCTGTGATTCCCTATGCGATGTTAATCTTCGAAGACATATAGACGCTAATAATCTCGTAATGATGGGAGTGAGACTTATCCCACGGTGATTAGAGCATGAGCTTCGCACACCTTTTTTAAATATAGGTATGATAGCTGATTCGCCCCAACTCGGAGGGACGGATTCTGACATCCACACTTCACGGAGGAGATCTCCTAATGTGCTGATTAGTACTTGGCCACCTTCCTTGAACAAAACACGCGGTATGTCATCGGGGCCAGCAGCTTTGAATCGTTTCATGGATTCGATACATGCTTTAATTTCTAAATCATTAGGGTGATCTACGCTAACAGGCCAAGGATCACACTGCCTCAAGTGAGGGAATGATTCTGTTGCAGGCGACCAGCTGAATTGTTCTTCAAAATGTTCGGCCCAGCGTGACAGGCGGCGATTCTTATTAGTGATAAGAGTACCGTCTAATTCCGCTATAGTCTCACTCACTCCTTGTTTCGTAGGCCCAGTCGATCGAATAAGTTGAAAGAGTTTTCGCACATTACCCGCATTATTTGCTATTTCCATTTCTTCTACCTTATTTAGCCACCACCTTTCTCTGTCTAGTCTTAAGCTCCGTTTAAGTTCATTCCTCACGCGTCTACGCTCCGTATTGTGTCCAGGACCATGAGGTATTTCGCGTCGCTGGTTAAGAATTTCTATAGAACGCTGTGAAATCCAGTGGGACTTTTGGGTTGGTTGTGCAGTCTCACAGGCTGTTATTGCGGCGGCTCGCATAATCCCTGCTATTTTGTTCCACCTTTCATCGGTAGTTGCATACTGGGCAACTGGGAGTGAGTTACTCAAGGTGGTCCTATAAATGTCTTGAACTGCAGGCTGAAAGAATTTTTCGACAGCAATGCGTTTCCCATGCGAGGGCTTCGTACCGGATAACTTTAACGAGAACCTACATCGCACAAGAGCAGGATCTGAATCTACGCAGGTATTCCAAAAAGAGCGGCAGTCCTCAATGCAACCTCTCCCGCGAGCACTTATGGCGACAGACACAGCACTTCCAAAACTCGTCCTCGACCCCAAACCCGTTCGCACCTGGCGTCGGCGGCAAGGTGGTCAAGTGAAAACCTGGCTGTCAACTGTGAAATAGGATGTAGACGCCCTGGGTCTGCGTACCGTCTACGGAGTTCGCAGGTGGGAACGAGACTGGATCACGATCTGCAACGACCTCGTCTCCGATCGACGTGCGTGGGCTGTTGCGATCCGAGGCATCAATGAAGCCGGCTAATCCACCCGTGGAGCCAGCCGCACAAAATTCAAATTCAATTCATTCGAACGCTTCGTACCGGAGAACTTTAACGAGAACCTACATCGCACAAGAGCATGATCTGAATCTACGCAGGTATTCCAAAAAGAGCGGCAGTCCTCAATGCAACCTCTCCAGCGAGCACTTATGGCGATATGGTCGATTTGGGCCGAAGGTTGGCTTACATCCGGCGAGCGCCATGTGGCACATTGACATCTTTTATGGCGAAAGGAGGTGCTGCTAATGAATAATCGAGATTGTGCACAGAATTGCATAAACCATTCACCATTATCTGTGCGTTGGCTTTCAAGACCAAACATGCCACCTAATTGTGATTCAGATGTATCTAAGCGACCTAGTCTGGCATTCATATCTCCTGCTAAGACAACAATATCGGAGCTTTTTGCACGTCGCAAAAGAGCATAAAGATCGTCATAGAAGGCGTTCTTCTCGTCGTCAGAATTGGTGTTAGTCGGAGCGTAAGTTGCTACAATAAACAAGCATCTCTGATTAGAAGATTTTGAGTTTGGTCTAATATTAGTTGCTAGTCTAACTGCACACATCCTGCTATTCCAAGGAATCCAATCGATTAGACAGGATTCGGCACGTGAATTCAGCACTATACCAACACCCGCCTGTCCTGAGATGGCAGCTACAGAATCACCAGAGCAGCGCAAAAAGTAGCGAGTTGAAAGGTTTGGGGCAGTAAGTTCAGTAATTATAGACGGATCATATAAGCGCGTTTCCGATAAACAGCAAACATCAATAGATAGACTATCTAAGGTAAGAGCCAGTGCAGCTTGCTGGCCTATTTGTCTGAGAGTTCTGACATTCATGGCTCCGATGTGAGCTGAAGTCCGTGGTTTCAGAAAGTGATCTGAACATTCGCGAACAGAAAATGTTCCAACATGTTCAGTGCGGTCTTTTCTAAAGCTGGGATTGACAGACGGAGAGTTGTTAAGAATGGATGGGGGAGGGGAAGGGTCAGAAACAGTTTGAAGAGTAGGGCCAGCAGTAGCTTGTTTTCGCTTACCCGCCCTGCTGTATGCAGCAGGTAAGGCGACCCTGTTTATCGTGCGCGACGGCCGATGCACTATGGATTTGGGTTTCGTATTAATAGTCATGGTCATGGTTGTATGCGGGCTGGGATACTGCCAGGTCGCCCATGCCTAGACAGGAGAACAATTAGGGTTCTCGACCAAAGCCTTTGGCTAAAAAGCCTGACCCACAAGGCAGCGGGTTAGGTTGAGACCGTGCTCGTCTGACCTCTATCCATTGACCTTCCTGTTATGAGTGACTCTGAAGGCGCTCGGAGAGCACCACCCAGCATAGCTCAATGGGTCATAGAGGTACATATATGGAGGTATATATATATATACAAAATCAAATTAAATTTTTTTACGCTGTTCGATTTGCCTCGGGTGAATGGACATAATGTTTATGGTTTAGTTCAGCGCATAATCAATTCCAAGATAGTACGACCTCGATAGAAACCATTCAGCACGTTATGCGAACTCATTGACTGACGTTGAAAATTGGCAAACCGTGAGAATCCTTAATTTTACTCACAAACGGAGGAAATCGAGAATTTAACCACTAAAATGAGTATAACCAACGACGTTGTTTATTGTAGATCAAATTGTATATAGATAACCTTCTCGATACATGTGAGATGGATAATACCAAATCCTTTCCATGATAACACAAAAAGTTTTATTGCAACCGCATTATGATAACAATATGGTCACTACTAGATAAGGTGTGGTTCAATACAGAAACAAGCATGTCCTTTTCTGATAAAAATTATTCTTTACGTTCCATGAACCATTTCTGTGTAAAATAAATCTATCTGATAAATACGTTCAAACGCTCAATGTTCATATATAAGTTTGGCTTAATAATACAATTTCTACGAAACACAAACCTTATTTGGGAGAAGTTAGAACGACATGGTTTCACTCAAACTTCATAGATTCTTAGCTCCAAACACATCAATGCCTTCTTGGGATTGTATGAAATCCAACATTATAGACTCATTCAAGATTTATGAACGTTTTGCAAAGCGCGATGACATCAAACGATCTTATTTTCGTCTTTCTGCTGTGTAAACAATAACATTTGTTGCATTTCGTCGACTTTAAAATCAAAAAGATGTATCGAGATTGTTATATTGCACTTTAACATCCATCAGTTAACTCACCTTGAACGAACATCCAAATTGTGACCACCTTTTTCCGTTTGAAGCCAAATCACTAGTGATCACAAAATACATGGCTCTAATTCAATAAAGTGACTACGCTGTTTGTTTCTTAATTGCGTTTGCATTGCTGAACGAATATGTGACTAAACCACATTCCTTCGAATACTAGAATTTCCGACCTTAACTTTCAAAGTTGTAAAAGGCGTTGTCCATTGTTATTGTTTACCTACTCCGAACCTTCCGAGACAGTTTTGCCAAGACTCGTAATCTGCACCAACTCTGGCATTGAAATCATTCAATACCACTAAACAATTTTAGTGGCACGTTTTTGAGGACTGTTGTGAGGTCATGATAAAAAGCGTCTTTTTCAGCATGCCTCGCCATTGCCCATACAACAAGTGCTCCCTCTCCACGGCACCACCGGATCCAAACGAACAGCTAGGCTGATACGTTTGGACAACAATGCCGTCGCAGGAGTTGGCAGCACAAAGTTGAATACAGCTTCAGATCGCCTAACGGAACTCCGGCTCCGGATTTTTCCTCGAGGTTGACTTCTGAAGCCTTTTCCATGATTGGACTAATCCAGAAGGCATTTGACGTTTTAGATAAATTTTCCTTCCCCTAGCTGGACCGCCTTCGTGGAATTACGAGCTCCACCAGCCTGAAGCAAGTTGGTTTTGAGGCGCCAGTCAGCCGCCTTCGCCATTTCTCCTGTTAGTAGAAGCAGTTTCGTCGGGTTTACACAGGACCACACGTGCAGGCCAGGAGCTGGACTTGGTTGTGAGAGGCTATGTGAAATAAGGCTCTCGGTAGTAATGTTGATATAGAGAAGCAGACCAACCTGCATAGGTTACGCTGGTTGGGTCACGTTTTACGGATGCCGGACCACCGACTTCCGAAACGGATTCTTTTTTCGACGCCACATCACGATTAACCAAACCGTCACGTGGCATAGGCAGCTAAACACATTTCCAGTCGGCGCAGCACGTTTTGTAGTCTGAGGTCCCCGCGATCAGTTATCGCAATGGTTAGATACGTGCTATGATTGAATTTTGCTGCCATATGCTTTATTACCATTTTCTACTCTTATTACAATACACACTACTCCAATTGTGAATTTAATAAAGCCTAGTTTACATGCAATCATTCTTCTCACTTGTTTGTTTGATCGAGCAATCAGAACAATACTCTTCAGGATATGTCCTGAAACCGTGTTCAATGGCAGTCTTTCACTAAGCTTCTTCTTAGAGTGCTTGCTTAACCCTTATGTTGTCATGTGGAGAGACGAGGAAAACTTGTCATGGCATGGCAAGGAAACTCGTGCTTATGTAGCTCTACTTGTTCATGAAACTTGGTTAAATGCATGTTCCGTTCAAGGTGTAGGCACTTCATTCCATTCCATCTTCAATAGAATCTGTAGCTATTTATGCCCCATCTTTCCTCATCTTTTAGGATATTTATTTTTCATGGTTGTATGGCAGTTCAGCATTCAGTAATTGTTGCCGGTGTAATGCTGTCTGATGATGATGATTGTTTGTAGTTTCACTGCATGCTATATTGTGATTTTATTTATTTATAAATCATCCTTTCAACGACTCCTATGTTTGGTAATAGAAAACGATTTCGGGAACTGTGGCTTAAAATCCGCAATACGCGGTGCAACCGATGGAGTTTGTGTATGCTAATCAATGTCCATGCCGCTAGTGAAGGTCTCGTGAAGAATAATTGTGTTACATATCAGTTTTGCCAGCTTATCGAAGACCTGGATACGTTTTGTTCTTTTTATAATCAAGGTTTCCAATCAGTACAAGAAAACCGCTTAGCTCGTTGATTTATAGACTCTGCCCTTGCACGGATGTGCAATCGTGCAGCATTTATGTGCTGTGCGGCTAACATCGTGCTAAGTTGATTGGCCAGCGTTAGTGAGCTGCATGCGAGTACACGCTGGAGTCTCACTAACATTTCTATTTTTATTTCCCCCTCATATCTGTCTAGGCCTGGGCAACCTGACAGTATCTTAGCCCACGTGCAGTCTCTGACTGTGCGGCACTTTGCCTGGATCAGGCTTGTGCTTTCATACATTCATACATATACTGTTTCAGCATGCAGCTCACTACCTCTGACCAATCAATTTAGCACGGTGTTAGCCGCACAACACAAAGTACTGCACGATTGCACATCCGTGGACGTTGGAGCAGAATGGTTGCAAAACCGAGAGAGAATGGCGTATATCATAATAAGGGTGGAATACGGTAATAAATCATATAGCAGCAATGTTCATAGCACTAACCTTTCTTGCCCAATTAATGTACTGGTGACTGCAAATTTTATCCAGCAATTATTTCAAATGTGAGCTTTGGATATTATTTCCCTATTGTTTCAAGACCGGCCTGACCGCACTGTCCCTAGCTGATGAGTGTAAACAGCGCTAAATCTCCTTTGGGCTGTGCTTGGAAAGCGTGCAAGAATAGATATTTCGCTAAAAACTTTCACATTTTGGATTGCTGTTTTAATGCTTCTTACCATTTTGCTTTATTTTTAGTGCTATTACCATGACACAATTGAATAATACTCCAGCGCAAAATTCTATTACTTCACCACCTGAAGATTTGAACAAGTACGCACATTTGTTGCAAATTATTGAAGAGATGGGCCGTGACATAAAGCCAACTTATGCCAACAATAAAAATGCGGCTGAGCGGCTAAAGAAAAACATTCACACTGCTCGTATACTGGTGCGTGAGTGCGTTTCTGAACTGGAAAGGGTTATGAAGAGCTGACCTTTCGTTCGATCGAAATGTATTGTGTATTTTTATGATTCAATACATGTCTCTTATTTAAACGATTACATTTTAGTGTCGAAATTTGAGTTTAGCGTTAGTTTTCACGGCGGTTTCACTTTGGATATCGTGAATTACTTACGTGATAGACTATTTGTGTTTCAAACAAAATGACCAATATACAATATGGTAGTGTACGCTTTGCACTGTAATTATCAATCAGCGTGCCGATCTGGTACTGATTGTTCTATTTTATTGGACATGCCCTGTTTCTCTTGGAGTCCGACATTATTATGGCATGCTTACTGAAGTCGAAGCTTATTTGAAGTCTAAAGCACATGACTTGTTACTTGGTTATTGTCACTCATTAGATATGCGTATACGTGGCTCGGTGTTGGAATTTCCTTCTGACAATGTAGTAAACCCAGTTTTTCACAAAGTCCAGAATAAATCCTTATTGACAAATTGAAATTTAGCTTCCCGTCGGTACTGAGCGTTCTTTGCCTTAAACGGTAAATATTTCGTGTGATTAACGGTATCCGAGACCTCTCTACATAAGACCTTTTTGTCCAAGGTTGACATCATTGTATCGCATCAGAAACGGATCGTCAGTCGAGTCTCCACTTCCTCATCGTGCATGTACTCGCTGTAGCTCGGGTACCATAAGAGAGCTGCGGATATTCTTACGTTTTGTTAACTTAACTCCTCGGGAAAGCTTGTGATTCGCATGAATAGTACACAATTTGCAGATGAAAACAATGACACAAGCGTAGTATCCAGCACTCTGAAAAATCTCAAGCTTATTAAAAATCTTAATTCGAGGATACGAAAAACTGATTGTGGGGAGGATTTTGAGGTAGACAGTCTCACATTTCAGTCGGTGAGTGCTTTCCGGCTATGCCAGGCATGAGAACAATTTATTTTTGGGATTGTTCGATTTCTGACTCTTATGCTTAGTCATAACGGGAGCCTGACTAAGTAACACTCTATCAATCACCTGTGCTTACCCATATCAACACGCCCCAACTCTGTGTAGTCTAAATCGCCGCTGATTTCGCCTACGGGTGTTTTAAGTTATTCATTTGCGTTTTACAAAGCTTTTTGAATAACCAGTGGCTACGAGTTATTTACTGATTTCATGATGAGCCAGCTTCCGTTTGATTTCATCGTTGCGCATGCGTTCTGATGAAACATTGACGAAGCTGTAGACCTGATGACTTGTCTGGGATGAGCGGTGTATTGTTGGATATCGATGGTATTCCGGCAGATTGGTGTGTATGTCAGCATCCACTCTGTGCTAAACAATTTAAGTTGGAGAACATAACTAGCCATTCACGCTTTATTGTGGTGTGTTGTCAACGCGTTGATACCGTAAGTTCAGCTTTATTCGTACATTCTTCTGGGGCTTGTTTCTCAAGTGCCTCATATACATTGATTGGAATAAGTTTTGGCACCGATCGTTTATTCATAATGGAAAGAAATTTGTGTGCTTCATATACATTTTCGGAAGTACTGGAGACATCAATGAACCACTGACCACTAAACAAGAAGACGTTAATACTGACGAAAATCGGTACGCCATTGATAATTTGCTGTACAACCAAATTCCTTCGATCCATTGATGAGATGCGGAATTCAGTGTACGCCTTGCTACCTCCAACCTACTGATCGTATCTACAATAGTGAACAAATCGCTCACCTAAACTACGCACTACGTTACCACCCGAGCTCTGATACAGTTCCATACTGTAGAATGCGCTTTACCGGTTTGTATACCGTAAGCAAAAGACACGTCATAGGCAGAGTAAAATGTTGACTCGGGCCTCCATACGCATGAATTATGATAAATGTAAGATTCTGTTCGGCTCGGGTAATGCCCAAGGATGAGATACATTTAAAAAGCGTCACAAATAGCAGCTACGGGATCAGAGGTAAGGATGTCTCGCTGTAGACGTGAATCATACCTCTAGGGAAACTTGGAATTGAAAAACACAAAAAAGCACGTCAAAAGACAGTCCCGAGTGGGATTATCTATCCCTTATTCGTAATTCAGCCTTGGATCAGCACGAGATTTGAAGACATATCATGGCTTTCAAATTCGACGGTGCAAGTGGGCTTGCAGTCAGTAAGGTAGTCGGGGCAGAGATCACTCATTGGAGCGTTGAACACTGATAGGAACGTGAATTACCCGCGATTCACCTGAAGTTTAGTATTTAATTTTAACCGAAAAAATGTTGAACCTTGACTTCGTTAGTCATGCACCATTACGAATGTGAATCAGTGTTAGCTGGGCTAGGACGCGTTTACTTGCCAGACCACACACTGTTGTGTAAATCAACTAACTGATCCTGGTCTTGCGTATGTGACTTGGCACTCCCAGGTTTACATATGCTAATTTTTCATTGAAGCCAGATATGTAGTATATGACGTTCGAAAAGCAGGACGGAAGCACACAACCGGTTTCGCGGTTGTTGCCGCTCATCAGGTGTGTATCCGTGACCTGACATTCGAACGCCGATCTGACTGTGCTAAACCCACTTATTTGCGAATTCGAGGATAAATCCTCATTTTCAAATTGAAATTTAGCTTTCATGTAGGGACTAAGCTAAGTCCCACAAGCGGTGCAATGCAGCACCGGTAACTGTTTCGAACGTCATATGCTACTTATTAATAAAAATCTGGCTTCAATCAAAAATTAACCATCGTGCTGTTATTGGAATGATGAAAAATATTCCAAACAATTACCGGTGCTGCATTGCACCGCTTGTGGGACTTAGCTTAGAACCCACATGCAAGCTAAATTTCAATTACCATATGCTGCCTAATGGTAAAGTCAAGGATATGTGGTGGATGATAAGATAGTTGGTTGTTTCCTGTTCTAACAACCTTGGTCTAACGAATCCTCTGGATCAGAGGCGCAACGTTACCCCCAAACTGTTCTAACCGATTGCATACCAATTTCTTTCCATTATTGTGACTAATATACGATGGGTTTTTAAATTAATCGAAAAAAGTCATCTGTGAATCCACTTTTTATTTGATCCTTATTTGATGATAAATGCGTCAAAATGAAAGTGGGAAAATAACCTCTGAAACAAAATGGCAGTTCATCACACCCATAATATAACTGTTTAAGTTTGCACTAAAATCAGCAATGTACAACGAATAGTCAGGTACACGGTACAAAAAATATAGTTCGTGTGGATCACGAAGATGAAAATATGATGTTCGAAATGCAATTTCGTGAAAGCGACCGAATGACAACGGTTCAATTAATGGGAATATTTTCGAAAGCCTTTTTATCCAGCCTATCCATGCTCAGTTTGGTCAGAATGGGGATCGAGTGAGTGCAAAAGGAATCATCCGCATACTTGAGACTCAAGCGCTTGAGTCGTTTGGCTGGCAGATACCCATTGTCAGTCGGCGTGACTGACTCAGTGGTGGTGGTCGCAGAACCTGTGGCGTTCTGCAACGACAACGCGGTGGAGGGACGCTTGAAGATACGCTCCCTGGTAAGCGATCGCGATGGAGCGGTTTTGTGGAGGTTATCTTTGAAGAACATCCGATGTTTGGGGTCGTCTTTTACAGACTCTAAAGCTGATCTCAAGCGCTTTCGGATATCTTCTGATACCAAGAGTTGCTTGTAAGATATGGAGTACAAAATTGTATCAGTGGGCTCGGGGCATGTTAACTCAGCTGATGGTTCCGGGTTTAACGCGATTTCCGCGGGTTTAATGGTGGAAGTATTCTTGAGTTTTGTTTTTTCAGATGCTGCCTCATTTTTATTTCGCGGCTTTGAATGTTCAAACCGCTTCCAGTTATCGTATACGGAATTTCCCAAGTGGGCGGTCGAGAAAAATGTTTGGTCTTCTTTCGACAAAATAAGTGGCTTCTTGCGCATCAGCAAACGTGCTTGCAGTTCAAAAATACGCCACATGCGTCGGAAAAGCGCGAATTTGCGCCGTTCCCGTTGCAAAACCATGTCTACTACCAGCCGGGACCGGTCCAATCCGAAACGGATACGGCGGAATGCTTCAAGCGCATGTAGATCATATGCTGCACGATCGGCCTGCAGAAGAGCCTCTTTTGTGGTTTCAGCAGCTTTACTGGCAGTTTCGCGCCAGTGAAATGGGGGTGGATTGATCAACGGTTGATTGAAATTCGATCGTCGTTTGAGGCGCCAATAGACACTTATTGCAGACCGCACGTCGTCTGGAATCACTATGGGAAGCTTCGCGTTCTTGGCTTGAATCTTCGATTTCTTCTCTTTCTTCAAAATCGAATTAGGAACTTGCGTTTTCAGCCATAACTCTAGTTCTTTATCATTGATGAGGGTATGAAAATTGTTTTCCATTTCAAGTAATCTGACAGAGTAAAGAAATATGAAATATACGTTAAGGCGACTTGTGGTGGTGAATGCCTACTTATTAGTGAAATACGGAAGTCAAGTTTGATGACAATACAAAGTGATCGCTTTATTCACTATGCGTACAGATATTTCACCATCGTTTGTCTAAAACACAAATTGTTAAACCATCAAATAAAAATGATGGACGAAGGTACATCTAAACGGTGAACGGAGAAATGGATGGACAGGTTTGGGATGCGTCCATGTATCACGGGTTCTGATCATGTAAGGTTACCCACTCGATATAACCATAAAGTGGATTGTGTCAAGAAAGCCGCAATGAGTAATCGACTGAAATTCATCACCAGTGGTTACTCGATACAATTGACTGTACGGTTGCATGAACTGGACCTCGTGACTTCATTAGTAGGGGAAAATGTCAAGCCATCGAACCTTTATGGTAAACACTGGCTCAACATAAATCAAGCTAGCAAATGTAGTACTTCATTGGAGATGAGATTCCAGCTGACGCTTATCTGTAAACGAGGTTTTCAGAAGACTCTGGCTATTCAAATGATATGAAGCTTTAATCAAAAGGACAGTTGCGATATTCTATTAAGCACTCTAGTTAACCTTTTTCTATAATCCAAACTATGTACAAAAGGTGTGCGTACTTCATGCTCTAATCACCGAGGAATAAGCCTTACGCGTGTAATTACCCGGATTCTTCTGCGCCTTACATTACACAGAGAACCAAAGATGCGTGAAGAGCAAGCAGGATTTCGTCCCGGTGGATGATGTGTCGATCACATATTCACTCTTCGGCAAGCCCTTGAACATCGCCATGCTTATAGGCAGCCCACTATAGCGATATTTCTTGATTTTAAAGATGCTTTTGATTCAGTCGATAGGAACGCATTATTTAATACCTTATTACTCAAAGGTGTCCCACAAAAGTACGTTAACATATTTCAGGCGCTTTATTCCTATAGTTCTGGGCGTACAATAGCTTATCAGCCAACTTTTTTACGGTTTTTGATGTCCGACAACGGTGCCCGATTTCTCCATTTTTGTTCTAATTTTGCAATTAACACTATGTAGATGCATATAATGCAGCCGTTCCGGCACCGGGCATTCAGATTGGTGGCGACAAGAAACTTCTTGATTTAGATTATGCCAAGGACTCCGTTCTACTCTTCGATTCCTATACAAATGATCAATATACTTTAGACCGACTATTTAGTATCATACCGTCCTTCGGTATGCGTTTTGCACCTTCCAAGTGCAAAGTTCTGTGACAGGCTATTGATACGATCGCAACAGCGCTAAGCCTCAATAATGAGAAACTTGCGACTGAAAACTGTTTTACTTATTTCGGTAGTTGTATTACTAGCAATGCTTGCATTTTCAGACCTAGGGTCGCTTTTCGTAACTTGTGTCATCTGTGGCGTCAAACAGGTTCGTCTCTAAAGCTCAATGGTAGAGTCTATAAAGATACAGTACGCGCGGTGTTACTGTACGAATGTGAAACATGGACTCCGAGAAAGGAAGAAATAAGACGTCTGCAGGTATTTGACAATCGCTGTCTCCACACCATTGCTGGAGTTACTTGGCGCCATCGGATACGTAACGCAGCTATCCGTAATAGAATCTTTGGTAGTGACGTAGATAACGAAAAACACGTTAACGTGCATAGACTTCACCGGCTAGGCCAAGTATTGCGAATGGGAAATCATCGTGTTCCCAACGCGGTTTTATTTGCCATTCCTAATGGTGTCGTTGTAAGAGTCTTACTTCGTTCAAGTAAATGAAGGCTTTGACTGTTAAACTAGGTGCGATTGGTGTTACCTGTCTTCTAGTTTGGGGTCCAAAAGGTGAATGGTATGAAAGCACAAGCCTGATCCAGGCAAAGTGCCGCACAGTCAGAGACTGCACGTGGGCTAAGATACTGTCAGGTTGCCCAGGCCTAGACAGAGGTGAAAATTCACAGTGGCTTCTTATCCTTAGTGTAAGGCCCAAAATCGTGTTCGGTGGCGGTCCTGGTGTAGACATCATCTTGGAGTGTTTGATTAATCTTGTTTGTTATCAAGTGAAGTAGGAGGAAAGTTGCTATGATGCGTGACAGTGAAAGCCGCAAGGAAGCCGTCATGCTGATGTCGCTTCACTCGCTCGCAACACTTGCTTGAATGCATGTTTGATTCGAGGTGTAGGCATTTCATTCTAGGGTATCAGTGTCTAATCTTTTAAAGGTTCAGTAGCTTTTCAGGTCCCACCCTTCCTCATATGATTTTAGAAATTTTACTATCTTGTGGTTTTATGGCAGTTAAGCACTTAATACTTGTTGCCGGTGTAATGCTGTCAGTGATGATGATGTCTTCCCGATATCGATTCTGTCAAACGCTCGTGGGCTGACACGGTCTAAGATAATAAATAAGCTAATCAACTCACTGCAGTGCATAAAAGGAAGCACGTCGTTTCGCATCTTGTTTGACTTCTAATAACAGAAATGCAAATCATTCTCAGTCAAAAATTATCCTTTAAAGTCAGTGAATACAAATCGAAAGGATGAAAAATAATCTAGGGAAAACGAAACATCAAATGAAACACTGCATCGAAATCGCAAAATTGAAGATTTCTAGATTGTGGTTGTATATGTTCACGAGTAGAGTTTACGCATTTCATCGCCAGCATTACACCGGTAGCAAATATCGGATGCTTAACTACCATCCAATCGCGACAGAATGAAATCGTAAATAGATAGAGAAGATGGAGGACTTGAAAAGCTGCCGTAGAAGGTGCCTTTACCTCAAATATAAACCGCGCATTATATCAAGGTTCTTGATAGAGTATAGCGATATCAGCACAACATTCTTGTAGTTTTCACTGTTGTGCGTCATAACAAGCGTTCCTGGCCACTTCGTTTGATAGCACACAAGATCTATCAAACATTCTTAATGTTTACAAGATAATCCCCATTAAATACGGTTTGGAAATATATCCTCAAGCGCAAATACTATTGAGAAGTCGGACCGCAAAAATCTGGCCCAGATGAGGGACTTAGCCCAATTTAGAAAAAATACAGTGAAGAGTCTTAAACTGCCTCTGACGTGGCCAACCCAAATTAAACGCCAATCGGAAGATTCCGTTTCGATGTTGGATGGTCCACCATCGAAAACCGTTAGCAGACTGGTGCAGCTAGTACGTATTGATATGCTTTACTTTATCAATATTGCTACCGAAAAGATTATTAAGGATAAAATCGTTGCCTGCGATGGTGCTTTTTAATTTCAAGCATATTACGTACCGTAAATGTGGGCAAACTGGTAAAATATAAAAAGGTTAATTGAGAATCGAAAATGACCTGTCCAACAAATGTCACTCTAACGGCGCAAAGCGTATTGTATCCCAGCCCGATTTCTTTGTGATTAAATGCTATGGGTGGAGTGTTTGGTAATAATGAAGGGAACGAAGGCTGAAAGTGTACAAGGCAATGTCATACAAATTTGAGGACGATATAAAATCGATAAATTACCGGTATCCCGAATGCGTTTTTCACCTTCATCAGAGCTAGTGGCGTTCGGGTTCAGATTATGATAACCTTGTAAACCACAAACATCATATTAACGCACATGTGGATACAATAACAATACTTGGTAAGTTACATACTAGTAACTCAATATTGAATTAATACTATTGGGCATAATGACCGTAATCAGGTTATTGTGAATAATCAAGCTGGTTATCAGAAGAAACGAACTTCTGTTTTCGATCGGATGGTGGATTTTTCGATTGAGAAGAGGAAGACGGGCGAGTAGGATCGTTGGATTCGTCTGACCGTTCAGACTTCCGATCGGTCGAGTCTTTGGGATGTTGCTTTTGATCTTTTCGCGAATGTCGGGGACAAAAGCACTGAAACGAAAAACAAAATTCGTCAGGCGATCCAGTATGAGGTGATTATAAAACGGATAATGCAGATTGTTGTTTACAGTCAGATAATAAGTAGTAAATGACGTTCGAATTCGCAGGTCGCGATCAATATTCTGAATATTTATATGGATCTGGTACTAATGAGTAGTCAGAAATATAAAAAAAGTTGAATATAAAGGAGTTTCTCAGACGAGAATGAAGGAAATGTCTTGGTTAGGAGATAAATGGATCAGTAGGAACTATTCGGTGGCAATTCTAACGTTGCGGTGTGCATCTAACACCGTGATAATTCGATGCACCACTGGTTGTGAGCGGCGTGTGGAAACACGATTGAGTCTCATTACTATTTCGATTTCCTTTCACATCTGTCTGGGCCTGGGCAATATGACAGTATCGTTGCCCACGTGCAGTCTATGAGTGTGCAGAACTTTACAGGCTTGTGATTTCATACATACAAACTAACATGAATGATTACATAA
>JACCGJ010000880.1:20411-155187 GCA_013407085.1 Atriophallophorus winterbourni
AACAGATCAGCCCAAAGTAGTCAAGGTCGTTGAAACAAGAACTTCGGGTACTGATAAAGATGGAGGTGCCTTCGCACACTGCATGGCGAGTGAAGAATGTTCAAGTCGCCCAAGGCCAGACATAAAAAAGAGATAATAGAATCGGAACATTCATTACATGGGAAAATTTATGCACACGATGTTACCAGCATCGTATAAAGCGAAGCACATTTGTCAGTCTGTGCATGTGGTACCGCTCATTACAGTATCTGTATAGGCTTAAGTAACCTGACAGTATTCCAATACACATGCGTCATTGACTTTTACCTGGTTACGATCGTGTGATGTGGTATATATACTCAAAAGTTAATTGGTGGTCTTGTTGTAAGCATCGTATGAATTTCCTCGAGTAATATTGGCAAATCGAGCAAACTTAAAGTTTAACGTTTATGTAGCGGTATGAGAATAAGAATTACGAGATACCTGGAATTGCAGTGACACTTTTGTCTCAAAACTTTTGGTTACACCATTTGTTAATAAACTGGATCACATGTGGAAATTATCAATCAAGACGGAAAAGAAACATCGTTCTGTCGACAAATTGATGTCGGGACCTGTCCGTCAATTTGTTTTAAATTATTTGGTGAAGGTTTTGTAACAGCTGAAAATTCGTTTATATGAATAAAGCCAATTTCTTCTTCTTCTTCTATGTACATAGGCAATTTCGTCTAAATGGTTTATCGAGAGCTATGCAGTCTGACAGTAGCTGATTCATGATAGCGAAGCAGAAAGTGTGCAGCTTACATGAGAGAGGTCATTGGTTTTTTTCTCATAACGCTTATTATTAAGCCAAATTTTCAGAGTGTATCAACTATAAAATAGACGTAGTATGAGAAGGTGTTTTAGCATAGCACCCTGACCAGTGATGGAAACCTTACCACATGTACCGCTTCATAGTTGAACCGAAGATAGGCACCGGGCCTATGTGCAATAACAGCCGGGTATGGCAAAAGCAAAGAAATTCCTACCCATGTAAAATCCATGGCGGTGTAGCGATTCAGCTGACCCTAGGTTCATTTCATAAATTAAAACTATTCTGCTTGTGGATAATTCGGTCCAGATTGGTTGGAGTCATGAAATGATGATAAACATTAAAACAAAATTTAGACTGCTTACCAATAGACGAACCCCCGAATCGACTAATTCCTGTCGCATGATCAGATTGCTTTGAAAACCACAGGTCACGTGAAAGGCAACCTTGCATTTTTTATGCGAACATTGAATCGGAGCACCGTATCGAGAACGACAGATACTGCATAAAAGACGGCGTCGAGCTTGTGGTATATTGTCCAGGCCCAAGACTGGTTCCATCAAATCGACGTTACCAAAACTGACCTCGGGAACCCAGAGAGCACAGCTAATATGGCACCATCGGGAACCATCTCTAAGACAGGTTGGATAGATGTAATCAAGACCTACTCGGTTGTTTTCATAGCACCGCCCGTATTGGGACACAAAGTGCACGGCGTAGTGGATTTCACGCCGGCCTCGCATTGGCGGCATATCCATGATCCATCCGGTAACTTAGGGATACCGTAGCACGCTTGATGCACACACAAAAAACATCCATCGCAAAAAACTAACTCGTTATCATCTTCTCCCTCGTACTAAAGATGTATATAATGAATGAACCGTACTTACCGACATACAAACATCACACTTTGCATTTTCATCAAACTCCAATGATTCTGCTTCAAGTGCCTTGAGCTTTTCGAGCATTTTTACGTACGACAGATGTTCCAGTGATTCCATTACTTTTTCAAACATCTCAACTGTTATGAGAGATGACCCCAGGCAGTCTCTTTCCTCATTTACAATTGAAAGCCAGGCGACATCGAGATCATCTAGCTGGTACAGAGGAAAGCGGTGAAATCTTTCAGTGGTTGTGGATGGTTTGGTATTTTTACTTTCCTCTTGCATAGGCATTAGCGTTCTATGGTAATAAATCAAAGCGAAATAGAACAAACTTCATGTCGTAATGATTGGGCATTTGTGTTTTACTTGGCACGAGTTTGCTAAAGCACAAAGTGAAAATTTTTAAAGACAAACCTGACTTTGGGTTGATGAAAACTACTAGTAGGATTAACAGGAACTTGTACTCCATTCTTGTGCCACTCTGGACGCCATTGGTTTTCAACAATAACTAATGAATCGGAAATTGATGATTCAGCTTCTGACGTGAGAATCATTTCCGTTAAGGGATGGGTGTCGAAAAGCTGAAAACATATAACGAATATAAACTAACCTCAGCCGGTTCATCGGTGGTAACATTATGAACCGTAGAACACCAATTATTGAGATAATATGCTGCATCTTTGATGACGGGCATTGTTCGCATACAATACGCAAATTCAAGATGGATTCAAAGAAGCACACATTGTGCAGTACGCTGTCAAGAAGAAAGTGAAGATATGATGGAACTTAAAAAGACCATCGCAGTTCGTAAAATGATTGTTAAATTTAGAATGAATTTACGATGCATTACAAAAATGCAAAATTAAGGGGTCCGATGTTGTGCGGAGTAAAGATTAAAATATAGAAAATTGAGCATAAAAACCTAAATAGTTTACTGCGCGTGATTGTTTGCTTCAAAATCTACATTCCTTGGAACTTAATTTTATTCGACTGTGGACTTAGCCAGGTTCATTACGCCCGTCTATGAACGTCAGTTAGAGAGATCGTTGCAAATCATTAAACAGTCTCGTTGCACGGATGTGTAATCGTGCAGTATTTCTGTGCTGTGCGGCTAACATCGTGCTAAATTGATTGGCCACCGGTAGTGAGCTGCATGCTGAAACACGCTGGAGTCTCATTACCATTTCTATTTTTCTGGGCGACCTGGCAGTATCTCAGCCCATGTGGGGTCTCTGACGGTGCGGCACTTTGCCTAGAGCAGGATTTTGCTTTCATATCATACCATACCGTAGAAAAAAGTAACCAGTGCGTAATCAAAGAGCATCCACATCCTACACCGCTCACAACCATGTCCTCAAATAACTGCTGACATCATCTCGAATTACGGCCGAGTTTCAAGCCTCGGACTATATTCGCGAGTAGTGAGTCTATGTGGATGAAATCGCGAGGCTGGATAGAGGAAAGATGGCGTAGATTGCCGAAAGCAAAGATACTGCCCGGTTGCCCAGGTCTAGAAAGATACAAGAAAAATTGCAGTGAGACACCAGCGTGTTTCCGCATGCAGCTCAGTGTTGTCGGCAAACCAATTTAACAATACAGTATTGAGTCGGTTTTACGAAGCATATGGTTAAATCATTATAGTTTTCACTTATTATCCTAAGGCACCTGTGGGGTATAAATGAAAAGATAATGATGTCACAAACTTTTCTCTCAAAAAGTAAACAATGAAACTAGAGTCCTAATAAATTTCAACAAGGAAATAGATGGCATAAGCTAAGGCAGCGCTTTTCAGCATAACGGTGCCGAACGTCTTGAAACAAGTTGTCTGGTAACCTGGTCATTTGCAGGAGAACAGCCACATTAGAAAACTCTTAAGCGAACTGTATCCCAAGCTATCCCTAAATGACCAAACCTGAATAAGTACGGCGTTTATTGTCGAATGTTCAGTTTGAACCACGCTTTTACCTATCACAAAACGAAAAATGGAAAATGACAGGTATTTTTTCGAGAATAGTTGGTAATAGTAGACCTTAACCATTTTTCTATCCCTGCACCGTCACTACCCTACAGTAGTCAAAGGTTTTAATCATCGTCAAACCATTCAACTATTTTCATTAAAAAGTTGGCGGTTTCGGTGGTATCTTATAAAAGATTTCAACATTATGAAGTGTTTTTTTCGGGGGACTGCAATGATTTCTGTTTGCTTGCTGTATACTTGTTGTATGACTTTGACTAAACTCTTTTTATTTACGTTTTAGCTATTGTACACTCATCCAAAGATTAGTAAAGCGTTGCTTAGTTCAATCAAAACTCACTTCCTTCTGAACTCCACCCGGATATTATATGGAACAATACAGAGACAATCTTACTGGTCCGCTTATACCTTAACAAAGATAAAGTCATCTGGTTGATGATGAGTGAGCAATTATTTTGCAAACATGTGGTTAGATAATGGTATAGGCTACAAAATCGCAGGAATAATATCGCAAACATGCTAAGCTTTGGGGAGGAATTAGATGCAAATTAACAAATAAAGTTTGACAGATAATATCAATGGACAAAAAATAAATATATATATTTGTCCTGGTTCACACATTTTCCATGATTTTCTGGTTATTCAAATGTTTTTTTCTTCTTGATTGACGACTGAAGATCAAGCACTCGTGTGACACATCTTTTCCCACTCAGCAACGTAGTAGAGCAGAACATTAGATGAATGAATCAGTAATTTAAGGCAGTATCTTGTCCACGAATTGCACGAACTGGTTTTCAGAGTTTGCTACTATAACCATTATCCGGAAGTTCATTCTACAAGTTGAAAACTCTTGTTGAAAGTTAGAATACTTGTAAACAAAGGTATACTTGAATGCCACTGTTACACAGGGTTCGTACAACGAACCACGATGTTCAAACACAGACTCGCATAGTGATTCGTGGTCAAGCACTCACGGCGCTTATGGATGGCAAAAGTAATGTGTTGCTCACATCCCCCGCACGTACACACCACTACCGGTTTTTGTTTGGTAGTGTCACGCGTTTGTGAAGGAAACATTAGCGCAGTTCGTCCCCGTAAGCTTCTTATATCTGACGAGTTAGCAGCAAGACACAGCACACAGACCACAAGCGATTTGGGGTTGAGGCATTGGACTCTCTCCGATTGAGGAATAGTTTTCAATCTTCATGCTCCGTTAGTCTCCGCCGTTGCATCTTTTCTAACTGGTCGTTCTTCCTTACCGTGTTGCTGGCAAACCATATTCCAAAAGTATTCTCAAGTAAGTGGGAAAAGGATGCGAAACATTGGTCGTAATCACCGAGAAAGACCGACTAATTGCCCGCCAGGTGCGGCTTGTCGCGCCAGCTTTTCTGTTTCCATCATATTTGGTTTTGAGCAAACGTATCACAGTTGCACACACGTCACGTTTAATATCAGTCAATTTCAGTTGGTGACTACCGACGAGGATCATACATTCAAACGTGTTCGGCTCTAAATACAATAATGTGCATTGCTGTCGGTTGATTGTGGGCTGTCAGTGTACCGTCGAACGAAAAATTCGTCTAATTCGCTTTCGAAGACCATGATGTAAACAGTATCTTAGCCAACGTGCAGTCTATGACTGTGACACTTTGCCTGGATCAGGCTTGTACTTTCACACATACATACATACAATCGTTAGCAATTCACGTTAATCAGGAGCAACTTCGATCTGCAGACAGGAGTCAGCTAGGTCGAGCTTTGCGAAGTACAATCAAAAGTTGAGCATTGTGAACAAATCATTTGCGACAGGTAATGGATAGTGGTGGGTTTCTAAAGCGCATTCAAACCAGTTGAAAAATCGGCGCAGATTCGGATAGGTCTTTTCGTCTTTTTAACGACAACAATGGGTGATGCCCAGGCAGAGTATGTTACTGGCACCAAAACCATTTAATCTTGTAGCCATTGAATTCCATCTTCGAATTTTGGTAGGGATGCATAAGGCATAGGTCGTTTCGGTCGGAATACAGGCTTTGCGTCATTTTTGAGATGGAGAATAGCTTGCGTCTTATTTGCAGACACGGTTGCATGTTCTAGTATTATCTCATCTCGCTTTTTCTAGAGTCTTTTGGTTACCTGTACCTGATTGTAAAGTGTACTGATCGAAAGGTGACCCCAAACGAGAAGATCGAACCAATCGAGGCCCCAGAGGTTGAGTTGTGAATTTGAATAGTAACACGTGCCTACGGTCGTTGAGCTTCCGAATGAGATTTGACATATCACCTGTCCAGCCACCTGTATGGAACCACCTCAGGCACTGATGGCGATCTGCGTCGAAGGTTTGAGTTCTGGGGAACCAAGTTTCCGCCATAGTTTACGAGAGATGATTGTTGTGTCCGATGCAATCTCCTACTGCAATCGAACAGATTGACCTTTGGTCTGGTACATTACGAATTTTCTCCGATCAGCTGTGATGACTTGGAGCGTAGCCAAAAGACTGAGACTTCTTCGAAGACTCGTGAAACTTTCAAGCGACCAATACTTTGTTGATAGAAGCCATCCTTGTGACCGACGATGTTTTATCCTTGAAATCAATGTGGCTTGAACGGGCCGAATTTGGAGAAATGGAAAGCGCAACATAGCCAACATGCAGAAGGAGCATTTTTAGATCCTGGAAAGATGATGTTGGCTTCTGTGAACCAGGTTGATTCGGGCCAAGATTGTGTCTTCTTTTGGGTTGAATGTACCGCATGTTTTCCATTGTCCCCAAGGTGGACCATAACCGAATCCCGATTGAGATTTACCAATCGAAGATACTCACCACCAATGGCTTGGAGCTTGAGTGAGAGAGCCTGTTCCAATCGTTTGAGGGCCCTGGTTAAAATATCTGTGAAACTGGAAGACTGCATATAAACATTAGCGGTTTAAATTAATCATCCGTAAGCGAACGATGCTTAAATTACTCGCAGTCTCTGCTAACAATACCCACATGAGTTAAGAAATCGTCTGATTCCTGCAAAACCATTTTAGGCACCGATACCGTGTGTTCAACAATAATGATGTGTCTCGAAATAGCTGCTTCAGTGTTTCAACTTTATGTGTAAACGAACGGTTGCGTGGGGTTTGTGGCAGGATAAAGTTACAATATTTAACGAGTTCACTAGGGCCAAGCTTGCGAAGAAGGAGTCTAATTTACTACGCGTCGTCCTGCGCGGCAAAATCTACGAGGAAATTTCTTTATACCGACGAAAACACGTCACGAACGCGACAGTAACCTGTGTCGAAAATAAATTCATGAATAATATTATCGATACCACCGACGGACTGTGGAGCACTGCTGCTCATTAGAGTACCTGGCATTTTACATCAACTTTCTCTGCTGCTCAAGCAAAATTTTTTTAATTTACTCTGATCCATTTTAACATAATAAAAATAGTCCCTGTCGCCAATAATATATTTTACAAGAGTAGAACCCAATTAATAATTACCCAAATGCTCAACACTGAAAACTTTTATGCTAGAAATCACTATTGACTAACTGAGCACAGCACTACGCATAGCAAGAACAAAGGCAGACCTTTCATCACATTGGCTGAATTTTTTACTTTTTACATCGAAATAAAATATTGAACGGTGAAAATATTAAACGACTTAAAATTAGGTGATAAATGAACTAAAATATCAGTTTCGTGATCAAACGTATTGAGACATTATACATATGCATTGATTGGCGTACTGAAATTTCTTCACCAGAGTCAGTTGAGTCGCAATATCTAGACTGGTTTCATGTCGGGGCCTTTTATCAACATGTCAGGGAACATACAAGGTTTAGGACAGGACATACTCCGTCAACTTTAGATTTGGTTCTATCGTCTCATGAAAGAGATATTTATGGAATCAAATACCTTTCGTCACTAAGCAAGAGCGACCACGATGTAATTCTTCTTGACTGGACTTTAGTGCATCCTAGTCCCCAAGTAAAGATGTCCCGCAACTTTGGTCGAATGGACATCGTCCAACTACAAACTAAAGCAAGGAATCTAAATTGGGAACCAGACGAATTAGAACCTAGTGTAGAAATCAGGTCGAAAATTATAAAAGGGCACCTTTTACAACTACACGATAATTCTGCTCCTCTACAACCAGTGGGAACGCGAGGAAAACCACCCTGGTGAAGCGCGTCTATTCGCAAGGCTATTAGATGTCGTGACCGTAGCTGGAGGGCTTACAAATTCTGTGGAACTCACAGATCTAGACTGCAGTACATACAGACCAGAAATTCAGCTGTTGCGCTGCAAAGGAAAGCTAAAGGGACTTCGAATCTCGACTTGCCAAAAAAGCAAAGATTAACTTGAAAGCTTTTTATGGCTATGTTCAGTTCAAGCGATCATTGAGAGAAGAAATAGGTACGTTAGTGCTGGACGATGGCAATACGGCTTTGACTGCACAGGAAAAAGCCGATGCGTTGCATTCATTCTTCTGCAGTGTTTATCGGCGCTATTCAGGTAACTGTTTAGAAACTCACGAGTGCAGAGCACCTCCCTTTAGCTCGGTGGAGGTTAATCAGGAAATGATCACCACAGTTCTGTCACAGCTGGATAAAACTATGTCAGCTGGCCCCGACGGTATACATCCGGCTATTCTTCAACCGCTCGCGAATATAGTTAGCCTTTCAATCAGAAATCTTTTCGAAGCTACGTTACTCCAGGGTATACTACCGGATGACTGGAAACTAGCGGCGGTAGTAGCCATATACAAAAAGGGTCCCATTTCGGATGTACGCAACTACAGGCCAGTAAGCCTGACAAGCATTCTTTGCAAGTGCTTGGAAAAAATCATTCGGCACTGGGTATGTAAAAATTTGGTAGCTAATTCCTTACTATCCGATGCTCAGCACGGATTCTGGAAAGGAAGGTCCTGCCTAACCAATCTTATAAATTTTCTTGACGAAGTGACATTACCCCTAGATGAAGGGAGAGTAGTCTGTTATCTTGATTTTCAAAAGGCATTTGGCTCAGTGAACCATAGGTAACTTATGCACAAACTAAGTATGTGTGGCGTCACAGGTGACCTACATCGATGGTTAGACAGCTTCTTAACTAATCGCACTAACTATGTTAGAATAGCAGGGGAGTGTTCGCAGGAATCACTGATTCTCAGTGGAGTGCCTCAAGGCTCGGTGCTTTCTTATTTTTGTAAACGACCTGGCAGCGTGCTTGAGTTCACGCTGCTTTCTGTTTGCTGATGATGTTAAGATCCTAGGAACGGACAGTAGAGATACGCTTATCTCTGATTTAGAAAAAGTAATCGAGTGGACAAAGACCTGGGACTTGCCACTAAACTTGGGGAAGAGCTGTCTTCTGACGACTGATTTAGCGACAACCCAACTAGAAGTTGGTGAAGGAACTATCAGAATAGCGGCTGCTCAGAAAGTGAAGGATCTTGGCATTACTATAACAGGCGATTTTAAATGGGCTACTCAATGTGCCGAAGCTGCAAACAAGGCTCGCAGAGAATTGTTCAGACTTCGCTCAGCGTTATCTTGCCGAAAACCTTCAATCTTCATTCCCTTATACAAAGTAGTCGTGCGGCCTCACTTGGAATACTGCGTTCAATCCTGGGCACAGTACTTAAAAAGGACATAGCATGTCTCGAAAGGGTCCAGCGCCTTGCGACTAGGATGGTTGAGGGTAAGATAGGTTAAACCTATGAGGCAAGACTCAAGGACTTCGGTTTGTTCTCACTAAAGAGACGGCGGCTGCGAGGTGACCTAATAGAAGCCTTCAAGATTCTAAAGGGACTTACGGGTGATAATATTACTGAAATCCTTAAACTTGCCCCTAAAGCAGCTACAAGGGGTAATTCTATGAAACTTCTTAAGAGTAGGCCCAGGTTGCTGGCACGTGAGCACTTTTTCAGCAACCGTGTGGTCAACTTCTGGAACAAGCTCCCAGATTGTATAGTAAGCCTCCCAAATGTGTTGAGCTTTAAAACGGAATTAGACGCTAAATGGCCGACAATATTTCCGCACATTGTCTAATAAAAAACTTTAAAAAAAACAAAAAACTTATTTTTACACTTTTATCATATCTGTCTAGGCCTGGACAATCTGAGAGCAAATTAGCCCACATGCAGTCTATGACTGTGATTCACTTTACCTAGACTAGGCTAGTGATTTTATACACCACACATTGTTCACGCATATTAATGCATTGTTTCCTGAATAGCTGACCTCTCACCGTGCTGGTGAAGAGAAACCCTACCTTACTTTCCAGATATTCAGAAACAAGAACGTGTGAAAAGTACGAACTGTATACTCGATATCGAAGTGCCGGGTGCTCAACCGCATACCGTCGAAGGAAATCTGGGCGCGTGATTGGCGTTTAGCCACCTTCAGCCCTGTGAAACTTGAACTTGAACTAATTCCTACATTTTAATTAAATGATAGGCAAATTCCCACAATTGAAAGCAAAAATACATGATGCTACCTCAAATCTTAAGAAAAATGAGTGCAAACAGCACGAAACCGGTCGGGGGTGTGTGTGACGGAAAAGAATGCAAATGAATATTTTGTTAAGAAAGTGCGTTTGATTAATTTTAAGCTAGCCGCGTCAATTTAATGTTCAAGTTCAGTTCAGTTCAGTTCAGTTGCACAGGACAGTAAGTGGCGAACGAGCCAATCGAGCGTCCAGAATTTCTTTCGGTGGAAAGCTGCAGAGAAGCAAACACCACTGCCAAAGCGTTTATTCTCATTGTGATTTGGATATCCTCAACGATCGCGATGCCAAGGGATTATCCGGGTTGTATTTAGGAAGCACCACGTAATGAATGATGCTGGAAAGATAAGAATACATTTCTCCTCATCAGTACGGTGAGAGGTCAGCTAAAGAAAAGTTGTGTAATAAACAAACAGAACTTCAGCATTCACTTACTGACCAAACAACTATAAAAATGGTGAACAACCTAATCTTGCATAAAAATTAGGGGGAGAATTCAGGAAAAAGCTTACCGCAGATGCGGTCCGAACCCTGCTTAACACTTGCGACAGAGCTGCAGGATATAAGTTCCTCTGGAAGCTGGTTCCAGAAATTTACCACTCTGAGGCTGAAAAAGTTTTTCCTGGAGTCTAGTCTACATTGCTCCTTAGCAAGTTTGAGTGAATGGCCCCGGGTGCCCAGCTCAGGACTTAAGGCAAAGAAGTCGGTCATGATAACGCCACTTAACCCCTTCAAGATCTTAAAGGTTTCAATTAAGTCACCTCTCAAACGACGGCGCGTAAGTGAGAAAAGTTCTCGGGACTTCAGGCGTGCAGCGTAAAGTTTCCCTCGCTGACCCTCAATCATGCGAGTTGCGAGACGCTGTACGCTTTCGAGTTGAACGATATCCTTCTTGTAGTTCAAGTTCACTTTCAGTTCAGTTCAGTTCAGTTTGCACAGTAAAGTAAGTAGTTAATTATCCAATCAAGCGTCCAGGATTTATTTTAATTGGAAGCTGCAGAGAAGCAATAATTACTGCTAGAACGTATTTTTAATACAAGTTTAGGTAGGTTACTATTTTCAGTGTTATCTGTTCAGTTCAGTTCAGTTTGCAATGGACATTCAGTGGCTCATGAGCCAATCAAGCGTCCTGATTCATTTCATGGGTATGCCACAGAAGAGCGTCCACCACTTCAAACAATGTCTTCACAAATTTCTTCTGGTATGGGAGTAACCTGGAATGCAACAGAAAATCTCCCTTCACCAATAGGTGTTGAATTAAGTAAATGCTAGAGTTCCGTTTTCAATACACAACTAATCTTTGGCTGCACTCTCACCGTACTGGTAAACACAAATTCATTTTTATTGTTTCTCCAGCATCATTCATAACGAGATGCTTCCTAAATACAACCCGGATAATCTCTTGGCGTCGCTATCGTCGAACATATCCAACGGATAATAAGAAAGAACGCTTTGGCAGTGGTGGCTGCTTCTATTCAGCTTTTCAACGAAATAAATTCTGGACGCTTTATTAGCTCGTTAGTCACTTATTGTGCTGTGCAACTGAACTAAACTGAACTGAACTGAATGCTTCGACCATCACGACGCCAAGAGATTATCCGGATTGTATTTAGGGAGCACCAATTTATAACCCGTTTGAAAAAGATAGATGAGAGGTCAGCCGAAGTAGAATCGTTTATGAAAAGCAGAAAACCGTAGTATATACTTGCTGTACGGGATAACGCTAAAAATGGTGATTTACCTAAGCTTATATATCAATTAGCGAGAGTATTCAGGAAAAAACTTACCCCAGTTGCGGTCAAAAGCCTTCTTGAAACGAAACTGCAGGATATAAGTTCTTATGGAAGATAATTCCGGAATGTTGTTGGACTCCGTCGGTCGATGTCGACCATGGATGTACATCACATCGCATGAATTTCATGTTTTGCAGCTTTTTGAATGACTAAACAGTCCGATTCGGGAAGAACAATTTCTCCCGCAGCGCTTGCAACGATAGTCAGAACTCTGTTGTATTGCATCAGTTGCACGCCGGCGGCGTGATCTGCGTTCAGCAGCCAAGAGCTGTATTTGCTCCTCCCTGGTAGAACCGTACTGTCCCTAGACTAGAGAGAGGAGAAGTGCTCTACCCATCTTTCCATCTGTTGAGTTTTGTCGACAATCGGCTTACCAGATGAAGACTTAATGGGAGACGTTTTAAGTTTGTTTGGGCCAATGGCTTACTTGATCCCATCATACATACTGTGAAAACTTCCTGTATCCGCAGCTTTTTGGATATTGAGGCTAACTTCAGTCCAATAATCGTTTGCACATCGCCTTGCAGTCTGTTGGACCTTATTTCTAGCTGCTCTCAGAAGACGTAAGTTTTTATCTTTCGGCATACCTTTTAACCTCAAGAATGCTGAGCGTTTCTCATCCAACACAGCAGTCATCTCAAAAGCTTTTGCTTCGGACCAGTCGCTCGTTCGAGCTTTCTTCGGACCGAACGTGATAATTGTGATTCGGCATATGCAGCTTTTTATCAATTCCCAGTATTCTGAAGCAGATTCAAGTGGGGTTGTCTTGTTGAACTCGTCTGTGAAGGCTTTTGCGAATCTCGCAGTTAGGTTAGGTTCGCACATGCGAGTGACGTCTATCCTGGGCTTAGCAGATAATTTGGTGCGGTGAAATCTCGTGTGGGGAAGCTTCAGTTTTGCACAGACCAGTGAATGTTCAGTGTCGCAGTCTGCGCTGTGATATGACCTGGTGAGGAGCACGCTTGCATTATTAGTTTGCTTAACAAAAATAAGATCAAGCTGATGTAAATGCTTGAAGGAGGATGTTTCCAAGAGACTTTATGCTGTGGTTTTGTTTGAAAGAAAGTGTTACTGATATAAGGATTGAACTGTGTGCACAATTCTAAAAGGCGTTGTACATTTTCATAAGAAATGACAAGCTGCAGAGAAGTACCCACCACTGCCAAAACATTTTTTATTTTCCTTTTAAAATCTTTGACAACGCAAAGATTTTAGCAACAATGCAACCGTGGAGCAACTTCTTATACCCAGAGAAAAAGCAGTTTTTATCAGCATGGTTAGAGTTCAGCTGAAGAAGGATGGTGTATGAGAAACAGAAACCAGAGCATTTACTTCGTTTATGGAATAAAGCTTAAGATTGTTAACTACCCAATCCAGCATAGAAATTAGGGGGTATTCAGGAAATAACTTACCCCAGTTTCGGTCCAAACCGTGATTGAAACTCGCGACGGAACTGCAAGATATGAGTTATTCTGAAAGACTGTTCTAGAACTGTACTTCCCTAATCCAAAAGTGTTTTTGGATTCTGGCTGACAAAGCTTTTTAGCAACTCGGGACTTGAGGTCCGTGAGATTCAAATGTCGAATGCTTCCTTTGGCTTCGCAATTTTAATTTTGCGTGGTTATAAATTCTTTACGGATTTCATTTACCATTTCTAGTTAAAGATATCTTAAATTCCTTTTCAAGTAAACGGTGTAATTTAACACAAGGCCTCAAAGCGGTTTTGTAGCAGAAACAGAAGTGAGAAATATCTTATATTGCGCCGTTTATGGGTAGACCTAAAAGCTTGAGGAGACCTCCAGGGCAGCATTTGATGCAATTTCACGCACTGCAGCGTTGTGTAATTGCCTTGTAACCCTTTTAGATAGTCACAAATTCTATTCCATTCCTCAATTACCTTGGAATCGATACATAACTGGATGGAATATTTTGAAGTTTGTAGTTGTAAACCAACACGTCTTAAACTGTGTTTAGGACTAGCGACAGGTTTATGAAAAACTCACTTCCGCTCTAAAGATTATCATTATGTGATCGCGTTTGCCAAGCGGTGGTAGATATTTTAAATACCTAAGATTATCTAACTGAGATTTCCCAGTGCTCCCAGATATTTTTCGACGGCAAGCGATTTAGCAATTGGCACTTCGATATTTAGTATACAACTCTTATAGTTCACACGGTCTCTTCTCCGGATATATGCAAAGTAATGTTGAGGTTCTCTTCACCAACACAGGGTCTCAGTTGTCTAAAAGAACATCACTCGCTCAGAATCCCTTCAATGGTGTGGTGTTAAGAACACATCTATATTGAATATTACCTCGTATGGTTCACACGTGCTCTTTCCCGAATATCAGGCAACAACGGAAAATGTGTGAGCAATACAAGTCTATATAATTGTTGTTCTTTTTCAATGTTTGTATTTTGAGGCATTATTTATGATATGGTTTAGCAAGTTTTACGCAACAACGGAAAATGTGTGAGCAATACAATTCTATATAATTGTTGTCCTATTTCAATGTTTATATTTTGAGACATTATTTCTCATATGGTTAAGCAAGTTTGCGTCTAATTCACTGTTAATGCTCAATTTGTTCGGGATATTTCTTCTGCAACCAAGGAGGTTATTCTAGTAGTTAACCACGCGGTTGCTGAAAACGTTTTCACGTTCGAGCAGACTATCTAGCGTTTATACGTTTCAATCAGTCACTCCTTGTTGTTGTTTTAGGGCGAGATTTAGTTAATAAGTAATAACATCTCTAATGAAAAGTCCAAGAATCTCAAAAGACTTCTCATAGACCACCTCGGAGCCTCCGCCATTTTAGTTAGAACTGATTAAGGTTCTTGAGATTTCATACATAATGTTAACCGGTCTGTTCTTTAAAACATCCTAGTAGCAATATATTTTTTGTGATCACATTGCCATCCCTAAAACACCACTACTTGTTTCGGGCTGTTTGCTGTTATCAGGGAAAAACCGTAAGATTATGTTCAGTGAGCATTGTAAAAGTGGTATTGCGGTAAACAAAGGTATACTTGTATTCCACTGTTGAATAGGGTTCTTACAAAGAACCACGATGTTCTTCTCCAAGCAACCAATGCACTTATAAACTACCAATATATTTTGGTGCTCACGTCCCCATCCATCACAAACCACTACCGGTTTCAGTCTATTTGCCGTCATCGCAAGAGTTTGGACTTTTTTTAGACACTATAGCTTTATTATGTTCGGCATTCTGGCATACTTTGATATTCTTTTGTTAAACCTTGATATGACTTATTTAAGAATGTTCCAAGGAATCGTTTAGATTGATATTCCTCTAAGTGATTGACATCTAGTACTAAGAATTAGCTACCAAATCTAGCAAAGAAATAAATAAATGTTTTATTCTTGGATATCGAAGGCATGCTAAGCATGATGCATAATTAACAAATTGTTTGTATACACGATCCAAATATTTACAATTGTGGCACTTATTCCAACTTGTAAATGACAGAAACAAAATTATAGCAGGAGTTTTTACCTCGAGAACGTGTTCTAATTTCACTGAATCCGTTAAACATGCCGCTGATCTATTAGCGGATTTTTGTGCCGAATTATTCATGCGTGATTTAACAAGCATGTACAAGAGTTCACGATTAACCGTGATGGACCGATTTTGATTGGAATAATGATTACTCCGAATGTGGTTGCGCACTATTCGCAAATAATAAATTTAATGAACATTCTACATCAGCAGAGTATTTCTGGAAAAATATATGGATGCATATCCATTCATATATGCATGAATTCATAACTTAGCCACAAATTATTCATTTATTCATTTAAATGGCCATTTGTTTAAGTAATTCACTGTCACTAACGGTGTTCCGCAATTATCGATGCTTGGACCAATATTGTCCATGATATACATGTACTATTTACAAATAATGGACAAAACCAAGATTGTTGTGTTTTCTGATGACTTGAAAATATGGAGGCGAATCAACAACATCGGTGATTGTTTTTTGCTAGAAAGCAAATTGAATAAATTGAATGGTCAGTCGTCAGAAAACTAAGAACTTTAGATTATGAAAACGTTCCTGATGATGCAGATAGGCCGCGATCCTGAGATTGCCTATTAAAGCAAACTCCGGAACCAAATCCTAGAGTATCTGGTATGAGAAAAAGAACTGTGTTTCCGGATTTGTGATAGTTTGGAACATTATCTATTAGGCACAGTTGATAACATTAACTCATCAGTTGTGCTAGAAATGTTACAGCGGATATTTAAATGTTTTTCACTGTTTTGTTTTTCCTAATGAGGAACAGTTATAAAAAACAGGTTCTGGACAATGATGCGTGCATTTAAACACCGAGTCTTCAGAATTAATTTCGAATTCTCGATGGCTTTTTAACTTTGCATTGTTTTCAAATTACGCCACGCGTATATTTCGCTGACGATATAAAAGTGTGTTTCAGGATAAATAAAGCGAAAGAATTATGAACTGCTTCAGATAGGTCTTGACAACCTCCACGTTTGGTTCCTAAAATATCGCCTATTTTTCAATTTCTAAAAGTGTCTCATTTTAAACCTTGGAAAATATGTAGAATTCTAATAATTTCTTGGTACACAGCCTCTCGTGGACCATGAAACAAAGCACTTAGGCGTGTTAATGAGCAACACCCTAGGGATTTCAAGCCACTGCAACTCAGTCGATCACAAAACATCACAAAAATTATCACCATTAAAGAGAATTTTCGGTAGGTTTTCAAAACACATAATTCTCGAACTTATAATTACGTACACCCGACCCACGATGGAATATGCAGTTCAAGCATGGTCGCCATGGCTTAAAAAAGAAGTTGCGACTTTGCAATGAATATAACATCGGGGTACCAAACTTGTCGCCGGACTCAGCTAGGAACCATGAAACGAGCGAATCAAAACCCTGAATTATTTCGATTATTCACGTCGTCGTATCCGAGGGGATTTGATTTTAGTTTACAATATCTTGAATACAGCAAATCATCCTCTACAATCCTTATTTAATCTACAGGGATCTCATGAGCAAAAGCTCACACATAGACTCTAACTGTCTCTCGCTCGCTGCTCAATTGTTGACGACATTTTTTGCCGTGCGAGCTTGTTTTACTTGGAACAATCTTCATGATTATGTTGTAAACTTGTTAATGCAGCAGATGTTCAAGAAAAGTCTTGATGCCTCTTTGAACTTTAACCCTTGCATCGAAGAAAATTATCCATCTTTACCCAGGGCATCTACATTTGTCATCCACACCAATGGAAAACTATTTTCACCCTTCGGATTTTTACCTGATTTTTGAAATGCTCAGTAAACAACCAGATCCCGTTTTTGCTTGTTATATTATTCGTAGTTCCCCTATTATTCTGTGTCTTTCTTTAATCTATATGCCTTTTAGATCATTGAAATTTAATTTAATTGAACTTTCATTAATCAGATAACTGTAAAAAGGAGAATGCGATGTGATTTTGTCATTGCATGGAAAGTACATTCCATTTGTTTCCACCCAAGGATAACTTATTCAAACTTCAAAATGTTAGCAATATCCGTGGACGTAATCAAGTTGAGAATACCACACGCTCAAATAAAGTGACACAAGTATATTTATCCCGTGCGTGCGAGTTTCGATGTGAGCCCTACCTACAACATTCGTAAACTCCAAAAGTTTAGCTATAAATAAATAAAATCTTGAAGAATATGTGATAGCCAATATTGATTTTGCCACCTATTCTCAACAAACTCTCATAGTCGTAAGATTATATTCATTTTACTTATACATGTATATACCTAAATTTCGACTCTGTGGTGATCATAAATTTAATTGCATTTCAATCATAAATCTGGAATAATAAATCTGAAAATCTTGAGTATTAAATCCTGCAGCCATATAAACTCCTCCATCGAAATGCTACTTATCAGGTTTTTAGGCAGCTCATTTCAAAATTTTGAAATACGGAGGCTGATTAATTTGTTTGAGAGATATAAATAATATTTTATCGAGCTGCGTTGCGTTTTTCTGGTTTGATGGCTTCACGGCTTGCATCTTACACGACGCGCTGGAGTTTAATCAAAGCATTTGGTAAACCGAAAATCACAGGTGCGATGTCACGCTATTAAAAAGGAAGTTCAATTCAATTAAATTCAATTCTAATTGTCTAAAAAGCATATAGATCTACAAAAAACCACAGAATAATAAGACAAAAACGAATAATATAACAGGTAAAAATGGAATTTGGTTGCTTACTGAGCAGTGCAAGAATCAATTAAAAATCCAAAGGGCAGAAATTGTTTTCGATTTGTGGCTGACAAATGTTGATGCATGGTGTTGAGATGTATAGTTTTCTTCGATGCTTGGGTTCAGGGTCAAAAATGCATCAAGACTTCTCTTGAAAATCTGTGGATTTGGTGAGTTTACAACAGAATGTGGTAGAATGTTTCAAGTAAAACAAACTCGCACGGCCGAAAATGTCGTCTGAATTTGAGTCTCGAGTAAGGGACAGTATGAATAAATTTGTGAGCTCTTGTGTTATGCGAGCTCCGTAAATATAATAAGCATTATAGAGGGTAATCTTCGGTACTCAAAATATTGTAAACCAAAATGAAATCCCTTGAGAGACAACGACGTGGGTAATCAAATAAATTTTGCGTTTTGATTCGCTCATTGTATAGTTTCCGGCTGAGTAGGGTGACAAGTTTGGTAGCTCGAAGATATATTCTTTGCAAAGTCGCAACATCTTTTTTAAGCCATGGCGACCATGCTTGAACTGCATATTCCATCGTGGGTCGGATGTACGTAATTATAATTTCGAGAATTATGTGTTTTGAGAACCTAACGAAAATTCTCTTTAATAGTGATAATTTTTGTGATGTTTTGTGATCGACTGAGTTGCTGTGGCTTGACATCCCTAGGGTGTTGCTCATTAACACACTTAAGTCCTTTTGTTTCGTGGTCCACAGGAGGCTGTGTACCAAGAAATTATTAGAATTCCACATCTTTTCCAAGGTTTACCATGTGACACTTTTAGAAATTGAAAAAAAAGCGATTTTCAGGGACCAAAAATAGAGGTTGTACATGTCCTTCTGAGGGAGTTCGCAGTCTTCCGTCATACTTATCTTCGACCGGACTTTTATATCTTCCGCGAGCAGGACAATCTTACATTTGATGAGAGCCGGTATGTAATTGTCATAAAGTGCGAAGATTATTGGTCTGAGGACGAAATCCTGATGCATTCCACTTGTCACGGCTACCGACTTCGATAGAGCACCGTCCACAGAGACTTGAACAAGCCCATCAGTCATGTAATTTTTTAACAGGGCTAATAATCTGCCGGTGATACCACAACGTTCTATTTTCCGCGAGAGAATGCTGTGATATACACGATCAAATGGTCTCGACATATCGAGGTAACGTGGATGGTATCCCCAACATCTACTGCTCGAGTCCAGTCGTCACGGGTAATGAGAAGGTTAGTGAGGCAGGAGTATCCCTTTCTAAAACCGTGTTGCGATCCAGAAAATATCTTATTTTCTTCAAGGTATTTGCTCAGTTTGTTTGTCACTATCCTTTTGAGCACCTTGGATACGGTGGACAACAAGGTAACAGGCCTGAAATTTGCTGGCTCTGAACGCCTTTGAAAATCGGGAAGATTATACCAGATTTACATTCCGTCGGTGTGACACTTTGCGACAGCTATTCGCAGAATAACTGAATCAGAGGTCTGCATAGAAACTGTGCACAATGCTTGAGTATATTGGGGGGTAATTTTATCATAACCAGGGGATTTTCTGGGATTCAACAATAGTAAAGTTCCCAGCACCTCTTCTTTGGTAATGGTTACTGTGTCCAATGGTACAGGTTGCGTTGTTTCTGCATCCATTTGTATATCCACGCATTCCTTGGGATAAAATACTGTAGCATAATGATTTACGAGAACATCCGCGGTGTCAGGTTTGGTCATTCCAGAGTGCGTCCGTAAGGCTGCAGCTCCTGGTTTCACTGAACACTGCTTGTTCACAATCTGTTAAAGAATCTTAGATTCCGTTTTCATTTTAGACATTATATCAGCTTGATACTGTATTTTGTCTTCAGTAATATGTTTAGTAACCTGGTTTCTAAGTTTTCGAAAGGTCTCCAATGAAGTATAGTTGGTTAACCGGCAATAGTTTCTCCAAGCAATTTTCGCATTTTTTATCTAATTCCTAGTGCAAATGCGTATCTTAAACCAGAATGCATTTCCACACTGTTTAGGTACGAATGCTGAGTTAGAGTTGATTTCCCGGTCAACATTGGTCAAAATTCTAGAACAATGCTTTTTTACTTGATACCATCAATTTGCCAATCGTTAATCAAAATTAAGGCGTTGAATAATTTATATAGGCATACCTTTCTGATTATTTTTGTTGTATTGTTTGTTTGCTCTGCACGACATAGGTAGTCACAATTCAAGAGTTTTAATGAAATTAACTGGTTGATCCCGTGTAGCAGACCACTTGATGATCTTTTCGATATCCTCAAGAAGATCCTGTTCATTCAATGATCCGTTAAACTTGACATCATCAACAAAAATATAGCAGGGACACTTATGCGACGCTGCCAAAGCATCGATGAAAATAAAGAACAGTAGCGATCCGAGTACGGAACCATGTGGGACTCCACTAACAACTTTTACTTTCGGTGAATACATACTGTCTATGCTGACGCAAAAAAATATCGCTTAAGAAGTCTATTATCTACTTCTTCAGAAGACAAACGATACCCATATAACCAAGTTTGGTTGCAAGCATTCTGTGGTTTACCGAATCAAAGGCCTTGCAAAAGTCTAAGTAAAATACTTCAACTTGTTGGTCTTTATCTGGCCTCATAATGTCCTCATTTAGAAAACACACGAGGTTTGTTAGGCGTTAAGGAATCCGTGCTAAGTTGATTTCAGCAACGAGCAATCAAGTAGATGGCGACAGATCCTATCCCTAATAAGTTTTTGCGGGATGTTCCAAAGGAACATCCAAAGTAACACTTACAGGACTGTAATTACAAACTGAGGATCGACTGCCACATTTTTGTGTTGGATTTACATCAGCAAACTTCCAAATACTCGTAATATATACATGTTGCAAGGAAGCGTTAAAAAGAGGACCTACAGGTTCTGGTATTATTGTAGCCAGGTTCATTATAATGTAAGGTGAATTTCGTCCGGGCCAGTCTGGGAGTTAGTTGCTGCAATAGTAAGTTCAAACTCATCATTAGTAAAAGATAACTCCTTGAGTGGAGTAGCGATATCTGGCCTTTTGATGACTGGCATATTAAGCGGACTTATTTGGCGATCAAGCCTCTGAACAGACTGGAAATTTCTGAGAAATTCCGAAGACTTTTCTGAATTTAAGACTATTTGTGGTCCGTTTTCCTGCTGAAGGTTGTCAATCCAATCGCGCGTTTCGCCTTTGGATTAGGATTACTATAGTAACTCTTCGGGCAATGCTTTATATTGCGTGCCAACGGTGATTTTGAGTAATGTTTTGCTTTGCGTTGGATTCCCACAGCTTCATATCTGACCATTTTATGCCTTGTCCATGACCATTGTGTCTAAGATGCTTTGCTGATTTTCCAGGCACGGTCGCTCATCCTTATCACCCGTCGTATCGCAGTTGGCCACCGCTGTGGCTTGTTGCGTTGCATGTATTTCAACAACGGAGCGAACCTATCTTGAAAGGTAAACAGACAGTGGTGTATACGCTGCCAGTTTGTTGCACCACTTTCTCCATAATTACCTTCCATTTCTGTTCTCCATTTTTTCGCATCCTTGCCATTCATAAATCTTGACAAAATTAAATTTTACTTTATTGTTATTAGACATTAGGAATTTTTTCTTACCTACGGTATATTTGTTTCCTATATTGAACCGGAAAAATGTTTAAAAATCCCGTTCAATTTGGTCATTTTCACTGTTCTATTTTCTTTTGCTTTGCAAATTTTGATAAGCTGATCATGTATTGCATGCCTTGGAAGTCCAATAATATATTATTATTATTATTATATATTATCACCTGCATATTGAGACAAGAACATTTTAGCATTCTCTGAGTCAACATCCCAGTCTACACTATTGAAATTAGGCCTCAGTTTATGAGGTGTTCTGTCATACGTGAATACTAGTTGGAAGCTGATCACAACGTGATCACTGTTTTTCTTCTGGAGTAAGATGATCGACCTGCCTAATTATTTCTTCCTTTGAACTGACAACGAGATTCAGGATCAAAGGTAAGCAGCCCTGACGGAACCTTGTGGGCTCATTCACATGTTGACTCGTGACATGCATCTGAGTCTATTCGATGAAGTCCTGAAACATCTTATTAGATGAACAGCACTGGTTGGGCCAATTTATATGTGGTAGGTTACAATCGCCAACTAGAAGAAACTGGGACCAAATGTACGCAGCAAACTGAGATTGTGAATCAAATTATGCAAATCATGCGATCCTTCTTGAGTGCTCATAAAAGCGCATGTTATTATCATAGATTGCTTGTAAGATTGAATGAGACATAAAGGCGAGTTGTGCGTGTTAAGCCTAACGCTCGAATCTGAAGCTCGAATACCTAGCCTGGGAAAGATAGCAACACCATCCTCGATGAGTGTATCTGGTCTATCACACGGAACAACTGATAGAAATTGGATTAGGAATATGATCAGTTGCACATACCCAGGTTTCGATAAGTGCTATTACATGAGGTCGTAACTCATGAGCTAGGATGAAGCGTTCAGACCACTAATTTCTGAGACTACACGCATTTCCGTATAGCACTGTGGCAAATGTGTCTCGCGATATATTCTTATTTAGTCCTGCTTAATGCTCGGGCGTATTATGCGAGTATTCGGCGCGTGTTTTGGTGTGCTGCTTAAGCGGGTCGAATCGCCTTGCGCAGACTGAAGTTCTACTGTACCTTGAATGTCGCTAATCACGAGCTGTGGAATTTCAGGGTCAATACGATGACCGATGCTTCCATCCGCAGACACCTCCGTGGTTTCCATAGTTGATAAAGAGCCTTAATTTTCTGAAGAACAGCGCATTTTGTTATAAGATACATCATAACGCGATTCCTTTAACATTACGGATCCACTCTTTTCGTCGGGCACAATAACGTGTTTTCCTTTGTTGGAATCATTCAAGACAATGTAACTTGCAAAGAACTGTTGACCATCAGATTGCGAGAGAAATTCAACCAAAAGTCGTCTTGGAGAGTGACTTGACTTACTTTTGTCGCCCTTCCACACGCCAACAGGATGAAGACGCTTAAGTGGCGTATCTGGGCGCATTCAAAACATTACGGAGCAGATTCCTTAAACAACTCCGATCGAGTGACATACCCACTTTGGATTCGCGTATATAGGTTTCATCCTCATTAAGCACCAGGATATTATAAGATTTATCGCGTAGTCGCTGAAGAGCCGATTTAACTTGCTCCAGATCCTTGGATAACTTATCACAGCTCGAAACGACAGTGGCAAGTAAATTTGACTGAGAGTCAAATCTTCTACTGGCTACCGCTTTATGTTCTTTGCCTTGTCTGGCATTTTTCATACATTTATGAGGCGTCAAAGGCTCAGAAGACGGGGTCTGTGAAATAACATCTGACATAAACGCTTGATCCTTTGCAATAACCTTTGTATTACTTTCACGTGACTTTGCATGCTTGGGAGATTTCCTCATCGTAATTTCCTCAGATTTTATTGTTTGTACCGCGGGACTAGCGGTGATAATTTCACGCACAATATCAGCAACTGATCTATTCATACGAACTTTAGAAGCTTTCCTGCATTGCTGAAGACGAGCATAAACCTTATAGTGCTCGGGATGTATCATTGAAGATTTCAGATGCGCCCATCTCTTGCGAGTATTACACTCGATAAAATTCAATACTTTTCTGCAACAAGTTTTTAGGCACTTTTTGTCAAACATAATATAGAATATATTTGAATAGTGACTAAAACAAAAATAATTACACGGATCCCTCTACCAAGACTTCAGCAAATCATTCAATTCCGTAAATCGCCGCCTTTTAGAGATCAAGCATGTAGCAAAAGTCATACGTGGTAGTCTGCCTTCTTGGATAAAGACATTCAGAGTTCGGGTAGGATTTATGCTGTCGAAACAAACCGAGCGATCGGTGGGGTACCCCATGGGACGGTACTCGGTCCTCTTCTATTCCTAATTTACATTGATGACTTGTTGTCTGCATTGGAGCGCCCATGCTTCATTTTCGTTGGTCATGAACTGGTAATACCAGTGGGACTTCCCACTGAACATTAATGAGAGCCCACATTTGTCAGATCTAGTTGATGAGATTTCAGTCCATGTTTCGGAGAAATCTCTTTCGGTGTTAACGCCACATAGCTTGCTAAGGATTAGGGAGTACTAGTTAGGACTGACTTCGAATGGGAGGATCAAGTGCGCTTCAGCTCAACTTGCTTGCAAAGAGCATTTTCTGCTGAGATCCGTTCTATCCAGCAGAAGAACCTATGCGTCCCAGCCAATTTACAAGGCATAGGTTTGGCTGCATTTAGAATATTGTGTCCAGGCGTGGAGCCCTCATTAAAAGAAAGTCATTGTTAGACTGGAAAGCGTACAGCGTCTTGCAACTCGATTGATTGAGGGTCAGCGATGGATCCTTAAACTGCACGCATGAAGTCCCTAGATCTTTTTTCACTTACGCGCCGTCATTTGAGATGCGAGTTAATTGAAACCTTTAGGATCTTGAAGGGGTTAAGTGGCGTTATCATGAACGTCTTTTTTCCCTTAACTCCCTTGATGGGCACCCGCGGGCATTTACTCAAACTTGCTAAGGAGCGATGTAGAATAGATTCCCGGAAAACCTTTTTCAGGCTCAGGGTGGTAAATTTCTAGAACCAGCTTCCAGAAGAACTTACATCGTGTAGTTCCCAAACAAGTTTTACGAATGTTTTCGACCGCATCTGGGGTAAGCTTTTTGCGTGAATACTCACCTAATTACTATGCTAGATTAGGTAATACACAATTTACAGCGTTATTTTTGTGAATAAAGTAAATGCTAGATTTATGTTTTTTTAATACACAAGTCTTCCTCAGCTGACCTCTCACGGTACTGGTGAAGAGAAATTTATTTTTATTTTTCCAGCATCATTCATAACGAGGTGCTTCCTAAATACAACATGGATAATCTATTGGGGTCGCGATAATCGAGGATATCCAACGCACTAGATGAAAAAACGTTTTGGCAGTGGTGGTTGCTTCTCTGCAGCTTTCCACCGAAAGAAATTCTGGACGCTCGATTGGCTCGTTAGCCACTCATTGTCTTGTGTAACTGAACTGAACCAAACAGAAATGAAATGAAATCGAGAGCACATCAAACTATGAACGTACCAGTCGAGGACATGCACAAAACAATGTTTTTGTTTTCACATTATTCGCGTAGAGTTACTATTTGTCCTTATGATCATTATTGATCAATTGATACAACGATGATTTTTTATTTTGTTTTAGCGCATTACGATTAACTGTTCAAGAAACATAATTTTCCGCCAATTTTGTTGCCTCGCGTGGGTCGCATGCTGTGAGTTCCTTTGAATATCTAAAAGGTAGGTCGACTGACTTATCTGTCTTCGAATACTGATTTTTAGTTTTTTTGTATTATGCATTTAATTTGGCGATTAGTAAGCTGTTCAGCGGTTGCCGCTGTTCTTTTTTACATACATCGAAGGAAGAGTAATTTCCTTCGTTTTCACAGCGATACACACGAGGTATTTAATGTGTTGATCTATCGGTCTTCAAGGTTTTAGGATACATTTTGACTCAAGATTTTTTGTTTGACTGTCTCCAAGTGATATCTAATTTCATATTAACTGTTAGGTTTCTTGCACCGAACGAGTAAATATCCTAGACGTTGATACTGAATATTCCATTTGTGATCCAAAGGTATTGTGATATTCCGTTTGATCTTCCAGGTTATATATTGTCCCAACGTTTTGCAAGTTATCAAAAGCTCTTGTACGACATCTTACGTTTGCGAACTGTGCGAATTCGATCCGTCGAAAATGGCTCATTTAGTGGAAAACGGTCTCAAAAATCCCGTTAATATTAATCTTGAAGGCGCTGAGGATTCTGGGTCTGATCAGGCGCACACCCCAGATTCCAGTCCGTGTCTCGCTAGTCCAGACCTGCCTTGCAGACTTGAACTCCCTCCTGGTTGTTTCAATGACCCTAAGAACGATATTTACGAAGACATTCCAGAAGAACTGAACGGAACCATGATCCCAAAGGTGCTCATACCAAGCGATATGTGGGCCGAGGCAGTTGACCAGGATATATGGCATGAAACATTCTGTGTGCCGGCGCATATGGGAGGCGTCCTAATCGGGCGCCTTGGAAAGTAAGATTTCCTTAATATTTTAATCACTCTAGGAATGTGCGCGAATTGAGGAGTATATGGGGTGCTGAGTTTTGCCTAAATACCTGCCCTGGTCGCCAAGACACCTTAGTTTTCAAACTTTCCTGCCCTGTGAAGCATAAAAATGAAGTCCTGCGTTGGGTGGCAAAACGCTTTAGGATGCGTCCGTCTAAAACACCGATTGGCAATCCTAATCAGCTCAAGGTAAGTGCATTCAATCAAAGTTACATTTTTTAGCGTTATCTTCCTTTGGGAGAGCCTATTCCCGTTCAGATTCGAAGTTTATATGCTGCTAAAGAGTTTTTCCTCACAATTGAGGATGACGAGTACGTCAATTATCTGAATATGCAAGCGGAACTTGACAAGGATTATTCCACCCTAAACACATTTCGGATGCAGTTATGCGAGCCAGTCACATCGGGGACAGTTGCAGTTGTTCCTCACAGTCAGGGTTTCGCGAGAGCATTGATAATCAGTGTGTATCAAACCTGGCCGAAAACAGTGTCCTATTTTTTGCTGGATCATGGAACATTTGGGATCGTTGCTCTCAATAAATTACGCAAAATCAGGTTAGTTTTGTACAGTTTCATTTTGAGACTGATGTATTAAAACAAAAAATTGCCACATATTTGCAAATTTCACGTGTGCCGTGTTACTTTCGTTGAGACTGAAACCACTTGCTATGTCGCTACAACTACCATGAACCAACAGCGTCAAATGCTGATCCGCATGATCGGCTTACTCCGATATTAATACTCAAGTGATGGTCGCTTTTAGCTTATAGTTTTTTTATGGTTTTCAATTCACGCAATTTGATCTCTGTTTTCACATTTGACTATTTTATATCCAACGGACTTAGCCCATGCTTTAACAAATAAATCGCGGGACTAAATATCAAAACGCTGCGGTTTCACCGTTCTCTACTTTGGACATGGACAACTTGACAGTATTCCGTTCCGTAAAAATGTAATGCCTTTACGAATAACTCATCACTTTGACGTGAAGCGGTTGTTCGCAAAACGCGGTAGAAGGATGGAAAACTTGAGTGGCCAGACAGGTCTAGTGCGCTGCGGGCGGAAATCTTATTTATTTTGTATATTATCGTGTGTGGTATTGAGCAATATCATTGTTGAACGAATAGCTCCAGTGTAATTCTAAAATATTCGCTTTTAGCTCATCTGTTCATCTCGCTTTGTGATGATAAACTTATGATGATTCAATCTAGGCCTTGGCAACCTGACAGTATCTCAACCCACGTGCAGTCTCTGACTGTACAGCACTTTGCCTTGATCAGGCTTGTGCGTTCATTCATTCATTCATGATGATTCAATCATTTGGCTGTCCCACTCATTTTTAATTTGTATGTATGTTTGCCAATAGAGCCATCTACTGTTCTTGAGCCATTTGAGTTATATCAAAAATGCTTGTAGGTATCATTTTTTAGTTTGAATAAAGTGGCATGTGGTACTTTTGATTTATGCTCCATGAGGATGTTTATGGCATTGATTTTTTGCAAAAGTGCTCCACCTTGACTCCAGCCGGCTGATTGATTCCGTTAAGATGTTTTAAACCTGCATTTTTTAACCCTGTGCTTTTTGAAGGTCCATTTTTCATCCAATCAGTTACTCTGTTGAAAGATTAAACACTGTTCAACATTAGAGCTGATGGCACATGTTTGCAATCAATTCGTTTTTGAAACGCTGGTTGATCGCATACATTTATGCATAAGTTTCATCTACTTTATCCTTGAGCTGAGCTATCGCGGAGTTGCTACGCCTTGACCGAATAATACCGCTCAATACCATTGGTAACCAGTGTACCACCATGTTGTCTGATCAGTGCAAGTTAATAACATGAGGTGTTGGGGGCGAAATTTCGAGTTGATTCAGGTCTATACTTTGAGCACTATTACTCGAAATTGAGTGGCCTAGACTTGAATCATTCAAGATGTCTATTATTAATTGTGATCTGCCGACCCATTCATTTTAAATGTCGATCTCCATGTTTTCGCTTGAAGTGAATGACTTCAGCAAAACCCAGTCCTAGCTAAACACTGCATTTGCTACCGGGTTAATGCTGAACATGATGGTGATGAGTGTACATCTGTCTACGTGCGATACGCCTTGAATCGATAAATATTGCGAGCTGTTACTCTCATCCCTTCGCACTTAGTTTACAACCGGTTTTCGTCTGTTTGTCTTAAAACTGTGGAGTAGCAAACATAGTTATAATTATCATACATATAATATATATACATTTTGTTCCATTCATAACTTATTAATCCCTTTTAGGGCGAAATATATGCGCATACCCTTTCAAGCAATTCACGTAAGCTGGGCTCATGCATTTCCCGTCTTCTCCGATGTTCCTGATATACATATACTTCGTACATTTTTCTCCACTGGCCGTGTCCACGCCTTCGCCGTCCGAATGGAAACATGTTGCCGGGCATCAGTCGCTTTTGGTCAAATTTGTCCCCCACCATTCTCAAGTAGTGGTTTACTTGACATTCTCGTGAACGCCTGTAACAGTGGTCTATACATGACCGTTCCCCTTGCATTGTACCCTAACAGGCAGTCTTGGTTGAACGGGACTAATGTGCCATACTATCCTTTCGGATATAGTACAATCGATTATTCATTGTTGGTTGGTTATATACCTGATGATCAAACATACTTGCAACCTGGTGTTCAAAGCCCAGACACTCCAATTGATCAGGATACTGAAAGGTCAACTGAATCGAAATCTTGTGCAACGATCGATTCTACCTCGAATACTAGTTCGGCAACTTGGAGTCACCGTAATGGTGCACATGCGAAGACTTCTCAAAAAGAAAACCAGGCTAAAATATCATCCAACTCTAAATTGAACAATCACTCTGCCATGCCGGAATCCGAACCTAAACGGCGACCTCTTGGAGTTCGTAATGCCGGAGGTTCGAATTGTGGAGTCGCTAAAGGATCGTTATCCCGAGGTCGTGTTAATTCATCGCATCTTCATTCTCGGGACTGATTCATGTTTCTCGAAACATGATTATGTTTTCAACTCATAATCGATTGTATAGAAAACTTATTTGGTCTACGTCGAACGAAGACTTTCACTTACCTTCCTTGTGTCTATCCGAGGATAACTTATCAACGGCCTTGTGTGATCGTCATGCTTGTGCCTTCGTCTTATTTCAATTTTATTTCGATATCGTTTTTGGGCCTTTTCGACTGTCCTCGACACTGCATGTATCATATTAACCCTATTCCGTGTGTTCATAATTTTTCATTGATCATCTGGTGCTCGCCGGTTTCCAATTCGTTTCTTCGGTGCTTGTCTGTGTTTTGTGCTCATATTTATCTGTGAAATGCGTTTGACCTTGGCTATTGTTCTATCGAAATAAAGAAATATTCATTTTTATTTTGTGACTTTTATTGAATCACATTCGATCGGAATGCCATTCTGGGGTAGAACACCTGAAACGAATTGTCTCGTTATCACTTGCCTCTCCGCATCCTTTGTTTGTAACCTACCGATCTGCACGTACGAATATGCGAGTCCCAGTAGCAATTATCATTCGATTGAACAATCGGGCTGTGCTTTACTGGGGGTATTAGCGAATAAATCATTATCTGTGTGCTTTTCCTTCATACACCCAGCGACCGGTTTTATGATATTCACATTCATCGGGTAGTGACACGATTAGGATACGCATGTTTTCAAATATCAGTTAGCGTTGGGTAATCCGGCACGATCAGCCTGGCCAGTATCCATACTTGTATGGTGCCCATCGGTTTATCCTACAGTGGCAAATGTTAGCTCAATCCCAGCTGGTTCCGGTCAGAACTCTTGATACGCGCTTTCCTTAAATTGCTGAATGCGTGATATGTGGGTCACAAAACTCGCTATTTCGATTATTCTAACATCTACAATGTGCCTTATATTGCCACTAAAAGTGACAAGCTTTGAGACAAGTGTTTATAAGTTTGGAGTTTGGAGAATATGTTGTTTATATTTGTGACTACTCATTCGTGCCAAGCCCATCGAACTATTCACAAAGTTGATCATGGCGGTCCATAATGGAAGCACTGGACTCGAGTTTCGCTCTTATTAAAACTCATTAGCAGTGCATATCCTCCGCTTCGGGTGGGGCTCGAACCATCACCATTGTAGTCCCACGCCTTAACGACCTGGGCTACCGTCCACCGTTTGACCGATCTCAATTAAGCGTTTATGAACTGTTCTCCAGACCGGCACATTTGAATAGCTTTGTTTGCCCGACCAGTTCAGAAGGAGCCAGCAACATCTGTTGTGGTCGCCCAACCGAACAGATCTCCGTGTCAGGTCTTCCCATCGGATACAGTGTAAGCTAACACTGATTAGATCTGATGGTGTTTATGAGCTTCGCACTAGCAAGTGTTGGATATTTTGTACGACTTTCTCAATGTAGGTAATCACACCATTAACAGTGCAAATGTTGTAATAGTTTATTTATAATTTAACCTTCTTACAATCAACTTTTATCAGATACACAAAGTTAAACACGTGGCCAACACGGTTCTCTTTTTGTAAACAAGTTTCACTAAGCGCCCATTTCGGGTAATTGAGCTCTTCTCCATTCGTATGTTTTCAAATGCTTTCAGGTTTGCCCACATGTTCTGGAGCGACATTCGGTTCTTGTATCATCAGTGGCTTCACTTCCATTGTTAGTTTGCCCGGTTCATCGTTTCCTTCAATTAGTGAATGTGCAAATTTCGTACAGCGTCCAGTCGAGTTGACTCCTAACCTTGGTTGTTGTTTGTAGAACGGTCGTTCGTTACCCTTGGTTTGTGTCTCGATGAGGCGTAGGGAATCAACTCTGGCGTTATTGTTTTGCATGGAATGTTCCTGTTCCGTCTGTGCTTCAATTAATGAAATGCTGGCTTCGGCTTCCTCGTCAACCATTACTTCGAAATTCTGCAGTGAGAAAAGATTTATTATACCGCATTTTGATTAATCCATTCTAACATCACTGGTGCTAATTGTCATGGCTATCCGAGTTTTATATCAAATACTACCGAACGTGCACTTGTTTATTCCTTTTCGGTGACTGCTGTGTATATCTCAAATGGGGTCTCATATAAGGTTGTAATGTGCCGTATTTGGCTCTTAGTAGCATTTATTCAATACTGTCCAACACGGCATGACCTGTTCTATGCATTAGTTGTGCATGTGTGTGTATGAAAACCCAAGCCTGATCAATGCAAAGCACTGCACAGTCAAACTGCATGTGGGCTAAGTTACTGTCAATTTGGCCAGCCTAGATATAAGAGAACGAAAAAAAGAAATGTTAGTGATACTCCAGCGTGTTTCAGCATAAAGCTCACTGCCGGTGGCTAAGCAAATTAGCACGGTGGTAGCCGCACAACACAGGTACGATTGCACATCCGTGCAGTGAGCTATTGCCTGTGCGTGGGCTGTGGTACTACAATGACAGTCACATGATCATTCATATCATTAAACGTAACAAACCAATATGCACTTATGTCCTCACATCTTCACTTGACTATCACAACCGGTTTCTGACTGTCATTTTCAGGAGGAAATAAGATTAGATTCAACGAGGACTCATTTTGTACAGTTTATAATCTACGTGGCCGCGTTTCGCTCAAAGCCATAGTGCTGCTTGAATATTGCACCTTACTCTGAATTACTTCATAACTCTTGGTACGATGGCGTTTTCAAACGATTTGGGATTTGTGCCTACCTGATTGCTCCTTGATTTTGACATCTGCACGATTCCGTTCTGAACGGTGTTTGTCATGGAGCCATTCGAGCCGGTAGTTTTTTCAGACTGGAGTGCTCCATTTAATTCCGTGTTCTCCCCTTGGCCTGAATCAGTAGCATACTGTAGCGTATTGTCCGTTGAATCATCTTTTGTTGTCTTCCTTTTCTGAAGGCCGTTTCGTTCACAATTCACATCTCGTGTTTCCGTAACATTTTGTTCAATAGGATTTTGTACATTATTCACCGTTTCTGTCGGATTTCTTAACTGATTGCTATGGTCTGAACCATAATTGTGATTTATGGGTATGAATACCCCGTTTGCTAATCTTACGAATGCTTCATTCGGAACTCTTGATATTTGCGTACTCTGCATGTGGGTATGATTCGTAGGTTGTAGGTATACTGGCTGGAAGGGTCGGGTGTTGTAACAAGCTGCCCTGGGTCCTACGTTGCGCGTTGTCGGTCTTTCTCGGGGTACTGGCAACCTTATCATTGGTCTTTGCAAGGGGATTGCTTCCATTCTGCCGTGATAACGACGTTGAAGACTGCCGAAAGCTTCCCCTTGCCCCAGCATCCAGTTCGCTTCTTGTAGATCCGGGATATTCGCGCGTTGTCTATAAGCCACAGGAACCGTTAAGTGGGATCCTGATACAGTAGAAACGTGTTCAAACTGTTGTAGACTTGCTGTTGGCGTAACCTGGCAAATAAAACACAGTAAAGATGACATTCAATTGTTGGTGAGGACTATGACAAATTTCTCTACACCATTCTTAAATGGTTGTCAATTTTTGACGTTTATGGTCCAAGCAGTACTGAAGTTAGCTTGAACCACTTGGTATTTAATTTAAAATTAAACAGAATTTTTCGGATGTTTGCACCATGAAAGCAGTGATGAATTAGAATCATTTTTCATATACTTCAATTCATTGCAGTCGTTTAGCTAGTTTAATCAACTATGGGCAATCTTATCACTTTCTTAGGTCAAAATCCTCTGGTGAATGGTCAAAAGTTCAGATGAGTTCATTTATCATTTAGGCGTTTAATTCAAGGGGTCATTGTTCGTCCACAAATGTTTCTTTAACCTTTGAAAACTGCTAATCAATGCAACAATTTAAAAATTAGATGCCATCAGAATCATGGCAACCAACCTCTCCCGGAGGACTGTGAGGATTTTGTGCGCTTCTCCGAAACATCACAGCGGAATGCAAACTATCCGTGTCCCCTGTCTGGACTTTGGATTTTCCGCTTGCCGTGGGAATACCTGAACCGCTCACAGATGCGGCTCTGGAAGCAGGTCTAGATGAATTCAAGTAAGGGATTTGCATGGCGGAGGCAGCATGTTGCATCATCCAAGTGGAATTCATGTTTCGCATTACGGAAGCGACTGCCGCGATTGCAGCTGCGCGAGCTGCAGCTTCCAGGTTCGCTTGGCTGTTCAAACTTGTGTACGAGGTTCCCGAGATGTTCGAAGCGTTTCGAGCAAATGACTGGATGGACAACCGCGACGAGCGATTCTGTGCGGGACCGAAGAAATCAGATTTCATTCTCTCCGTGTTCGTGCGGTGTTCCGGGTCGTTTGAATCTATCCGAAAAAATCAGTTAAACTATGTCTGTAAAAATTAAAATTTAGCTCGATTTACAATACATTTAATGTTTCGTGTCTGAATCTTTGATCTGCCTGAATGCAAATGTTGTTATTTCAAGAACTGGAATGATGTACATCTGTCATACTCTAACAGTAACGAATCGAATAAAACAGTACCTATGTAATAACGATATATAACTTTTATTTTTATTTCATCGACGTTCAGTGATATCCATATATTCACGATGTGGGCATTCTAGTCTAAATTGAACTCGTAGATGAACGATCAAGGTTCATAATTTTCAAATTGTGTATCCGTGGTACGAGAGTACATGGATTACAAAAATAATTAGATTGATGTTATGCAATGTTGTCTCACTTCAAGGATTTATGGTTGAAAAGTTAATACTTTACAACACCACAGGATTATGGTATGAATGAAAATGTGAAAATTTTAATGGTTTAAAACAAGTAAAGTATATCAAATATAAGGCTCACGAATGATGTTCATTTGCACATATAAGTCTAATTTCGCTTTAAATATCGCCACGCAAGGAGAGTCGACCACATGTTGAGGCGGAGAATTCCAAGGAGATAACGCAAGAAAATGACGCCAGCAGTTAATACAGGAACTTGAGGTAAAAAAGGGATAAGGTATGTCCACGTGTCACTTTCTCATCACACTTAAAACAAGTGTCTTAGTGGATGTCATTCAGTAGACGCAATTCTATATGATCCGAATAATATCGCGCCGTTCGAAAAGCTGACTTTAATCAAAGATCAACAATCATGCTATTGATGGAATGTTGCAAAAATATTCCAAACAGTTACCGGTGCTGTATTGCACTAACAGTGGGACTTAGCTTGGTCCCCACATGAAAGCTAAATTTAAATTTGCAAATGAGGATTTATCCTCGAATTCGCACATGTCGCGCCGTATCCTCCTTTGAGTAAAGTCACATGGACCAGACGTCGCAATCGTTCGGTGTACGTAACATTGCGGAGACCCATTACTAACTTTGTTGCTCTGTGATAGAGTTTATCAAAGAGAGCAATATATTGTTCGCATCCCTCGGACTTAATATTTGCAATTGATTCATATCGATTAAACAACAAAGGGGCTTAACCTCAGTCTCCGTGTATCAAGCGCAATGACACCATCAATTATAGTTTGGAGGGCATTGGCATATAGAGGTAATTTTGTCAATGGATTAGAAGCTTGGGGTGTACATAATAATTTATACGTAGCCGGGGAGGTGATACACAAAATCTATTCTATTAATGCCCCACCCGGATTTGATAAACTGATGGAGAATGTTCAATGTGATCAGTATCTGTTATACTGTCACTCAAATAGGACATTTAAGGGATGGGGATGTGAGCACCAAAATATATAGGACATTTAATATTCCATTGATACCTTTGTTATATACCTCTGTTCATCCATGGAGATGCTACTCTAGTTTGAGCATTTTAAAGCCAATGATATAGACTTAGAATAGTAAATTACAATTTCTGTGAACTCAAAGCGTAAATAAGACTATGCCAAACTAAATACATTTCTTAATGAGTAGTACAGTAATTTCAACAGAACAAAGCAAATGTAGGGAACTTCATTGACACCAGGGTAAGTTATTCAAAAATGTTGGGCCAGACCAAGAATTATTAGTCACATTACCTCGAGTGTTCGACGCAGCATTGTCTGTTTTTTGTGTACTGGGTTGAATTATTCCACCTTCAGCTTGCTGTTGTGTAATGCCTGACGCTTCGGCGCCCGAAATTTGTACGGAGGACGACATGGAATGTCTTTCATCGGCAGTGAATTGAGTATCTGGCGAATGTGGTGGATCCATGGTGTCACTCATCATCGAAGAAGCCACGGCAGCTGAAGCCGCTCTCGTGGCAGCGAGATATGCCTCTGTGAGAATTTGGTTGTTAAGCGCAGACAAATTGGGACTTGGGCTGAGAAACATGGATTGGCGATTACCGTAGTCGTTGTGGATTAGACGCATTTGAGATGAACAATTGTCAGACCCAGTTGTCGGGTCATAGATGCTGGACATTGCAGTAGACGGTTGTTGCATCAACGGAGTGACTGTAAATCGATTCAAGATTTTTGGTTAAAAAGAAAATTGATTAAAAAAACTTGCATCTTCGACATTACTCGTTTCGAAAAGTCAAATGTATCTGTAAATGAATGAAATGATATAGAGTATTATGGTATAACATTTTATTGAATAAAGCACACGTGATTATTAAGCTATTGTAAAGTTACATTCTACGTTAATCATTTGTGTTCCAGCAGCTAAACTAATACGGTTTACCCAAGTTTCAGTTTGGAGAACATCTGAAGAGCGGCCGGAATAATTTTTACGCTTTGACACTTTCGCGAATTATCACTTGTTCTCAAGACTTACACGGATAATTTCAATATTTTTATGATCGTCTCGTCAAGATCTATCGGATTATACCAGATTTGCTTTACGGAAGGATAACACGTTGATTTTTCCTATTCGGGATAAATTTACTCGTAACACCCACGAGTGGAAAATTTAACAATCTTCAGCGTATATAGTTGAATTCACAGGCACACAAATGAACTCAGCATTCTAGATCCTTTGAGCTCTCACTGAACACTGTATGTTAATCGCGAGGCTCAGCATTTTGGATATTATCTGTGTTTAGCTTTGCAAATCTGACCCTAACTTGTCCACGCATGAAGTTCATCTCATCGAAAACCAGCGATTGATATTTAATTGCCTACACATCGCCCCGTTAACTCGAACACAAACACACACGACCGCACATAAACGCGAAACAATGACTCAAAAAACCCTATGATAAAGCTGAACGAAAGGGTTAATTACGAAGGCACGTTTTGTGGCCTGACGTGCCGGCTCTGGCAAAATCCACGCTAGCTGCGATACGACCTTGACGAAAAAAGCGATAAATATAATTAAAGACAATTCGGTTGCAGGAGTTTGCTACATCTACTATCAGGGACTGAGTTTAGAGGCGTATATTGTCACTCTTGAAATCGAAATTAACTTTGATTCTTAGTTAGATACTCGCACAAAACCAGCGTCCTCTGAATTCAAACAACAAATAAATGATAGTTGTATATTGGCAAAGAATAAAGCTGTCGATCATCAAAGGAGAACATGGAAAAAAGTGGACGATAATGACCCCACCAACGTGAGTTTCCGAAGCCAGCACTTATATCAAACTACCGAACACGTAAACCCGGTACAAACACCGAGATCATACGCAACCGCAGCTCTAGACCATTTAGTTTTAGGCACTAACGCTAAAGCATATATAGCTATCGGATAGAATACAAGTGGACGTTTCGAACAATCGATCAGCCACCCAGTTCCACAACTTAAGTGTAATATCTACGAGTATGCCAGATCCTGATGCTTCACTAGTTGAGGCTTGGATGCAGCACGATGTTGAGGCGTGGTTTAACCTGTGCAATATGATGAAAATAAATCAATTTTTATTCCAACTTCATTTAATTGGCTTACTAGAAAACGTGATTCGCAACACCACGATTTCTTAACATAGCCGTACACAATGAAAGAGACTTAGAAGAAATATTACTAAACACATGCATGCTACGAAGTAGCTTAGAAACACCCTGCCGTGGCTACCCCGATATTCCATAGTGCGAGAGAAACGTCACAACCGCTGATCTTGGAAACCATTCCTCTCGTAGTCTTGTCTTACGTGCAATTCCAGAAATTATTGGTGATTCTTCCGATCACGAGCGCGTAAGCAGTGGATATTCCTGGCAGAAATTTCGATTATTTCCGGGGAAGTTGTGGTTGCCATTTTCTGTCTACCACGATCTCCAAAGTACAATAGACTGGGTCCAAATCCGCTGAAAGTGACCCTTCTAAATAATGCCATGGCTGACAGACCAAGGTGCACGTGGAAAGCCTCGAATCATGAGTTCTCGAAAGTGGTTATTCTATCTGATCCCAGCGTCAAAGTACGAGACTAACATCGAGTTCAGAGGATAACGGTTAAACAAGAATACATTGAGATGCATATACAGGCGACAGATTAAACTGATACGAATAACGCAAATGCCGCTCGATCCGAAATCAATCAAGATCCGAGTCGAGAACTTGATACAATTCTGTCACTCATGAAGTATCCACACTGACAAAGATACACACCCACCCAATTGAAACTAGTAACTACCACACCTCAAACCCAAAAAAACCTGTCAAGTCCGACACATTAATCACGAAATATACGATCAAGTGCATCAATGCCAACGCGAACAGCCTAATTACCAAAGCATTCGGACTGTCTGAGATTTGTGATAAAACGATACTTAATATAATCGCCATAACAGAAACGTGGTTCAAGATTCAAGAATTTATGGTCACAAAAAGCACATAGCTTCACAATTACCATATCATAGTAAATATTCATTCATGAAAAAGGAATAAAAGTAATTAAGTAATGTCAAGTATAGTCCGGTTGAATACTTACCATGAGTCTATACGCAGGTGTCGTTAAATTGTTATGTAACAAATAAGTATCCAAATTTCGAATGAACGTTTCGACTCTGGGAGTGATGACAATAGTTTCGGGAAGAGCATTTCAAAGGAAACAGACATGTACATAATAAAATTATCGGGGACAGCTGATACGGGAGTGGGGAATTTGTAGTGTCGCTGAGTGGCTGCGTGTATGTTGTGACTCACGATATTCGAATAAAAGTTTTAAAGGATGGTGTGGGGTATTTAATATTTTGCAATCCTTCCTCATACGTGAGTTTCCGGAAACCAATTACGAGTTTGGTTGCCCGATGGAATATTTTATCATGCAATAGCATATGTTTTTTAACCACGGAGTCCAAGCTTGTGATGCATGGTCCATGTTTGGGATTAAGTAGGCTTTCATGATGGTAGATAACGTTCCAGGAGAGAAGGTTCGGAAAATCCGTCGCAGCATACCTATAAGTTTGGAAGCACGCTTGTAGACGACCTCAGGCTGCCGCATACCCAAACTCCAAGATCACTTTCTGACTCGGTCTAGCTCAAAATCATCTGCCCAAAGTGATATTGGTACTGGAATGACTTATCAATTTGCAACACCTTGTATTTTTGGAAATTGAATGGCAGCTTTTTCCGTACCGGCCATTCATGGAGAGCATCTAATTTACTTTGCAGCTGTACACAGTCTGCAGTTGATTTTATCCGCGTCCAAAGTGTAATATCATCAGCAAAGAGAATCAATTTGCACGAGTGCGTCTCTGGTAGGTCGCTGATGTAAACCAAGAAAAGTAATGACCCGAAGACGGAACCTTGCGGTACTCCACTAGAGGCATTAATAACCCGTGATTGTACCCGGTTGATTCGAACGATCGCCGTGCGCCCACTGAAGTACCTTTCAAGCCATACGAGTAGCTGTCCGCTGATACCCATCTGCTTCAGCTTTGTTAATATTCAGAAGTGATCAACTCGGTCAAAAGCTTTAGACATATCCATATAGCAAGCGCTGATGCTAGCTCCGTCGTTAACTGCTTAGGTGCAGTCGTTTAACACCGTCAACAAGTTTGTGAAGCATGAGCGAGATTTACGAAAACCATGCAGCGCTACAGATGGCATATTTTGTGATTCCACGTGATGAACTATATTTTTCGTCACTATACGCTCTAGAACTATGGATATCACAGGAAGTAGGGTGACAGGATGGTAGTTTGCCGGATCTGAACGTCTACCACCCTTGTATATAAGTGAAATTACCCCTGTCTTCCACTCTGTTGGCACCACTCCTTCGGTTAGCGAATGTTTAAACAATTCACTTATTGGTTCACACAGCTGCTGACCACAGTATTTCAGTAAAGTCGGTGTGATTCCATCCGCTCCAGGGGTTTCCTAGGGTTCATTCGACACAAATAGTGTAGCACTCTGCTTCAAACAGTCACTTATCTATAGAGCGAAGAACGATGAGACCATTGATATATCTGATACACTTTGTGCTCTCTCACTTCAGAAGACGAATGCATTATTGGTGTACGCACCCGCTTATAACCACGTTATTGCAATTACCCGTATGAAGGGATCAGACCGACCGTCTACCTTGGACCTAATACTTACATCAGATGCAACCACTGAAGAGAATATTGTCTATAAACCGCCAATCGGACGAAGCGATCATTTTGTCCTAAAATTCGTGTATACTAATAGCGCTAGGCGCAACCAGGAGGTTTGGACATGAAACCTTCGTCTGATTTCACTGATTTCGTTAAACAGACCGAAGATGCATTAGCAAACTTTTATGTCGGAGTTATCGAGCCAAAATCCACATCACCCGTTGAGGAATCAACCGTTCAACTAGACCCAGAAATATCCGGGGATCAGACGAGATAACTCCAATGCTGCTCAAAACTTGTCATACACAACTGTCTGAACCTCTATCTCATAAGTTTATTAATTTGCTCCAAGCTGTTGTGGTACCAAAAGACTGGAAACTGGGACAACCAACACCCATTTACAAAGGAGGTTGCCGTTCTGATGTCAAAAATTACGGACCCCTGACATTGCTGTCTTCGGCATCGAAAGTTTTTGAGCAAATAATTACTACAGAAATTGTGCAATATACATAAATTAATGGTCTTTCGTCAGTTGCCTAACACGGGTTTCGCAGAAATCGTTCTTGTCTAACAAACATGCTGATAAGCTTGGACGACTAAACGAGTGTTGTAGATGCAGGTGGATGTATTTATGCATGTTATCTTGACAGTTAGAACGCTTTTAATAGAGTCGATCTTAATTTACTCTTGAACAATCTGCAGAAACACGGCATTTTTGGAAAATTTTATGAATGGATTCATAATTACCTCAGCTACAGATACATCAGAGTTCGTGTTGATGGCCTATTATCAAAACAAATCGATGTCACCGGCGGTATTCCGCAAACATAGGTGCTTGGACCAATACTGTTCCTCATCTACATCAAGGAGCTCGATCTCTCTCCATGTTAATGATTATCTAGAGAAGATAAAATTATTCCAATTAAAAATTACAGCATTTATGCACCCCTCCCATTACGTGAAATCAAGTTGCATATACCGCTTCGAGTTAATGCAGCTGGAAGGAAGCCACAACACCGTAGGCTGCGGCGAACTGAAATACCGAAGTCTGCTTGCGTGATATATATGGCGTGTTCAATAAGAGAAACTTGCGGATTCAAGCAGAGATTGTGTGAAACTTAGAGAGCTCTCGGTTCGCCTAACCTTTTCGTTGTCCGATCTCATGAATTTCATTTTTATGCGAGTAAGAATTTTAATTATTTCTGCATAAAGTACTTAACCCGCACTGCTATTTGAATGTTCTAACTGTGACCTCTAAGATGATTTTTACAGCTAACAACTATTGAGAGATAAACTTACCTCGTAGCGCCATCTTTAGCGAAAAGTTCCGACAGAACCCAATGGAACATCTGTTTACAATGGTTTAAAATAAAAGTATTTAGCACAATTTAATCGCTGTAACACTAAGCGGCATGATTTTAAGTTCGAGGAGATGTGAGCCACACAACGTCAGTAGAGGGTATACGTTTCCTGAAGGCATTTGATTGTGTGATACTTTCGTTTGCATAGAAACGGATGCGCAATTTTCTATCGGTCAAGGTCATTTGAACACGCAGCCAAACAACACTTGATTCTCGCTCACACAAAGTAAATGGATTGTTCATGAGAATTTGGCCACAATTGTTGATCTGCTGTGGGCTTGTTTTTGTTTAGTGCTTGTTTTGTATGCTGTGTTAAAGTGACTCTAACCATGCGAAACAGAAAACCTGCAGCATACCGAAAAACGTGATCGTTAAATTTTGTCTAGTATCCACTTTTTAAATAGGATTAGTGAGATGAACCACGATGTTCAAATAGAGAATCTCAGAGTGATTCTTCGTCAAGCGCTCAAGATGCTCAAAAGGCCTAAAGACAGCAAACAGCAAGAAACCGGTTGTGTAGTGTAACTGCTGAGTATGCGAGCGCCACAAAACATTTGTCTAGTATCTTTCAGTTTTCTTTAACTCATTCAAGGTGTTTGATTGTTTCAAGGCCTAGCAACAACAATGCAGAAAATCACATAAACCATTCACAGCCTAACACGACCGAATAACGTGATGATAACCTTTTTAATGCTGAGTTAAATCCTCGGAGTTAGCGTTTAAAATTTGATCGAATCGATTATAGAATAGCGTGGTGAAGCAGTGCATTAAAAATTCTCTTAAAACGTACCATCAACTTCACTTGGATGATAACTTCGAACCGAACCAAGGTCACTTTGAAGTTCGTACCCCGGCTGAATTCTACGAGTTTTGGCGGTGAGTGGGAATTGATTTTCGTTGGATGTTGTGGTTGTGCCTGATGATCTGAAACCAATCGTTTCGATGTAAAATCATGGTGCCTCAACACTAACCTTCTATTTGGTTGATACGGAAGCAGTCACTTTCCCAATGATCAACTCCATAGGGTTTTAAAATAAACAAGTTAGCCTAGGAATAGGTCGCATTTGTGGTACAAACATGTATGTAAAAGAGTAATAAAATCTCTTGACCTCGATACTTGAAGATGGGAATAACATGACCGCGACGACTCACAATAGAGGCATAGTGTAAAGAGCTATACTTCTGCTTGAAAAGAGCAGTTTTTGCCATATGCTGTTGGCATGAGGTCGCGAAATGACCATGAAAGCGATGCCGTTAAAATGGGAATTGGGTGCTTCTCTAAACGCTGTGTTTGCTACCCCAGAACTGAACTGTTTAGATAGTCATATTAAGCTAAGTTAAGTAAGATACGTTCATACATTTGTGATGAACATACTTCGACCAAAAGTAGTGAAAATCAATGTGAAAATTGAAGAGCAATTGTGACAATTAAAATATTGTTGTTTTCTAAAAACTATTCGTCACTTGACTCAGATCTTGTAATGTTAACGAGACAAGTTGAAGCGTTTCACAAAAGCCGTACAAAACGAAGAGATAATTTATTTGCTTTTTTCAGCTGTCACTATAACTGACGATTGGTTTTTAATGATTAGTTAAGTCGTCATAGATTTTGGACAACCAAAATGTGGGTGTTATATAGTCGTTCGTTTGCGTTCGTCACAATCACAACTTTTGAGCAGCTAGGAACACGTGTCACTCGTGTGGCTTAGTTTCATTTCGGGTTCGCAGAATGTTTAATCAATGACTTTGAACAAGAAATCAATGGTGCGCTTACCGGCTTTGACAGTAGTATCGTGTTAAGCGACACCACGCACAAAGCCAAATAGGCTTTACAAAGCTTATTGGCGCAATCTGTGTCCAGATTTAAAACAGTGAAATTCAGTGAAAAAATGTGTGTAAGTGCCAATTTTTGGTGTGCTCACATTCACCGCATTTAGATTGATACGCACCCGGTTTCAAGTACTTTTGCCTCATTATATGGAGACAGCAAAATTGTGATTCTTGCGATTCTTTCCCACGAAATTTTATCTCGGGACAATAACGGGAACTCCTTAATTTTACCGCTTATTACACTGTCAGGCAACCATCAATAGTTTCAACAAATAAATGATGACAAAGATGCGAATACGGGTATTGTTCATGCGAATCAGTCATCCACGCGTAAAGAAAATCGCGCGAATCCATCATATCAGTTATGATGGATGACTAATGGTTCAGTTAGACACCATCGAACGATTAAACCACGAGGTGTGGTGAGTCGCTTGCTAGTCATGCCGTGTCCTTAGCTTGATGTGCGTGCGATACTGTCAAGCGATGGTTGGGCCATTTCTACAACCAACGACCTTAACGATGTAAAATGACCCGAACTCGAGGGATGTGTAGAATTCGATAAACAGACTGGATCGACTCAACGATGACTGAACAGGCTTTTAGTTGGTCCTATTTTAGACCAAATCTTCACCTGTTTATACAATTGATCATTAGAAATACTAGTTATTACAAAAATACGGTTATTGTCTTTGCATCACTCCCCGCAAGCCAAATAAAACAAACAATTTCCATCTATGTCGAAATTTAAAATCATCGGTGAGTGCAAACATCACGAAACCGCCCGTGGAGTGTGTGAAGGAAACGCATACAAATGAACATTTTTGTTGGTGAATCATGTCTTAACTACATCATTCGCATCCGTCATAACAATTTTTGTTTCCTTCGTTTTATTAAAATGATTTTGGTGTAGCGTTTAAGACACATTAAGATTAATTAGTTTCGACTTCAGAACCAGCAAAAATCAGGATAGACAGCAAGTGAACTCATCCAGTTGAATTACACAGCACAAATGTTTCTGGATGTTTGCCGTCATCGTATTTCATAGTTCATTTAACAATAACGCAAAGCTTTGCCTGATATACGTATAACTTAGACGACAACTACGTCACAACAATCCCGAAATGGCAAAAGAGGCGATAAATCTCCGAGCTGTTTTCGTTCATGGCATATCCGGTTAAAACGAGGAAGAGTCAAGTAAACGACTGCAAGACGAAATTTTTGCAAGAGATCCTAAGTTTAAACGGCATAATAACGACTCATGTTGTGTGTCTTAAGACGGAAGCGGAATTTAAACAGCACCCTCAGTTTAAAATATCATTTCATACAAAAGAAATGAAGGATACAATACTCTAGGCGTGGTACCAATACCAATACTTTGCACATCCAGAAAATCGTATTCTAGCAGTATACGACATAAAGCGCGCGAACATGAATAATCCTGAATTGATTTCTTCACCAAGTCATCTACAAGGACCCAAGATAAAAATCCTGAAGGCAGCCGACCAATTCTGGCTACGAATCCAGTATTGTAAGTTCTCCATCTGACCCCAAAATTAAATTTTTATCCTGTTGTTACACCAATGCTCAGGGCTTTCTGAGCAAGTTTACTGAACTTTATTCACGTGCGACCTCAACATCTTAAGATTTTATCGCAGTCGCAAAACTTGGTTGAGTAATTCCATACAAGATTCTAGCCTTACTATCCTAACTATACTAACTAACGGGATACAATCCGAAACCAATGACGCCTTAAAATGCACTAGATGCCCATATGAACAAGTATGTTTTTCGTGTAATAATCTTTAACAATCTTTTATGATAATTCTTTTACAATTCGACCCAACGTACATTTTTGCGGGTCTTATAAAGCATAGCTTTTTAGCCCACATATAACCTAAGAAAAAACTGTTTACGCCGTCGATTGTTTCGCAAACTCAACAATGTGATGCTAGAAAGTAATTAATCGATGGTGTCGTAGTTACTGGACTGACTCTAATTTGAATATTCGGCAAAACGATAACGTGGGTAAGTCTCATCTCATCAGATTCGACTTTGGTCAGTCGAAAGATTGTCCTCCATTTACACCTGGACGACGTGCCTGAACTTCGGACCAACTCGTCGCTAATGCTTGTCAGGTGCTGGGCCAAATGTGACCTTGTTTTAAATTTGGCACAAACAGAACTGGCCTTGATATTTACATAATTTCGATTTTTCTTCCGAATTAATTAAAAATTGTTTTACTTGTGAACAGAGTGCACAGATCAAACTAACTAATTACAGTGCAGCGATGCAGCTTGTGATCGTGTCATGTTTTATGTATAATGGAAATATTTGGATGAAATACAGTGCGTTAATTAAAAATGTTTTGCGTTGTGGACAGATATTAATTTAAAATCGATGGTTACAACTTTAGCCCATAACAAATCTTGAAAACAAAAATCAAAGACAGATAAATCTTTTAATACCTAAGGATGCTTGTGGCAACAAGATTTAATCAGATTCTTTTGCATCTAATCTGGCATGCATCACACGTTGCCTTCACAACCAAATACCACTACTGTCCACCTTGTCTTTGACTTAATTCCACTCCAGGAGAAGGTGTCTTGTAAGGTTTGCTCCAGGTAATTGGAACTCGGAAGTATGTAAGAACATTCATTATACGCCGAGATAAACCCCGCTTCCAAACCTGCACAATCCAATGATTAACCCAATCTTCAAAATAACTTCGGTAATAAATCCGTGAATTTATCCGTCGTTGCAGGTACCATGGACAAATACACTGCTACCAAGCATGCTTCACTTAATATGTGTCAGAAAATAACAACTCGAACACACACAAATCTACCTAAATGTTCGTGTCTTTACGTGTATTTACATGTGTGAATTACACACATTCTTGAGTGCGAGCTGACTATGTAAATTTAATATAGGACGCAAATTCATTATTAAATAATCATAAATTAGAATATTAGCTATGCAAGCTTAAGCGATTAACATCCGGAAAATTGAAACTCAACATTTTAGACCTCGTCAATTTTAATCGGTAGTTCCCAAGATACCTGGGGTCCTGCAGATCATACACCTAGACCATAAGAGATACCGAATGCTCTCATTGAGCATGAAACAATATCTTAGCAATATATGTAGGATGATTACTATCAATATCGTAGTTAAATCCTTGTCTGATATCTGACACGAGTGTACATATCACGCACATGGTGTGTAATCTCCACAGCGTGTGACATGACCATACTGTAATGTGGAAACTAATCACCAGATATGAGAAGTGACGTATCGTTGACAATTTGCAGGAAGAGAGGCAAAACTGCGCCATTATAATTAGGAATTGTACTGCTATGATCAAATTCATTAAACAGCGTACTCCCTGAATTTTACGGATAAAAATGGTCGTTTGAAATCGGTCCATCTACCTTCGTGTGGGAATGCGCATTCAATTTCATTTTTAGTGAATTATTAGAAATGTTTGTGACGAGTTAACGTTTCTATTCGCCACCAACCGTTCGTGTGAAACGTAATTACGAACGCGCAAATCGCAGGCACATTTTGCAACACAAACTCATCAAACGGCTGCGAGCGATACCTTCGCGATTTGTAAAAAAACTAACTGATGAAGCGTCAAAGTGAGTTTCAGTTTTTCGTTAAAATATAGCCTACAATACCGAAAAAAGGTTACACTGTTGATTGACTTTCATAGTCCGACCATGCTGTAATGATTTTTGTCGCAAACAAATACATCCGTGGAATTTGAGAATAGCTGAGATCGATTTTAGCGTATGGGCACCCACTCACCTGGCTGGGGGTTAACGGAGGGGAAGAATAAGCAAAACTGTCATTAGACATCAATAACCACTAAAATTTTAGTTGTTGATTGATGAAGCTTTTCTTTTCCTTTTCAGGCAATGAAAACATAAAGAAAAACAGCATTGTAAAGGGAAATCCTCGGTAGCCTAAATTCGAAATGGTATAGGAGGGAGATGGTGAATGTTATACTGGATAGAAATCTGTCAGATAGCACGGGAAGTTTCAATCTAAAGGAATATTGAATAACTCAACTCACTTTATCAAGTTTGGCATGAATAGTGCATCTGAAAAGATACAATAATAACGGGTACTGAGTCGGAATAATGAACGAAAAATTTCACATGGCATATCTCGTTCGTCATCGTACCTGTTTTACGAGTTTTGTTTCGGTAGAAATGTGTGAGACACGCGGTGATGGACAGGATGCTGATGAAAACAATGACTCCAGTTACCGCGAGGATGATCAATGTGACGCTCAAAGAAGAATTTCGTTTGGATGTTTCTAAAATACAGTAGAAATAGTGGTCAAATTTATGATCACGGAGGATCGAGATTTGTTTACATTGGCAAGATAAAGGAACGACAAAAAGACGGTAAAATATTAGTAGTGGTTTTCCTACACCAATTTGAGTGTGTTGAGTTCGCTAAAAGGAAGTTGCAGAAGTTTCACAGCTTGATAATGAATCGCCTGGAAACATTGGTTTTATCTTAGCGAACACAAATAAGTCAACATAATTCCAGTTTTTTTATCAGGATTAAAAATAACAGGACATTTCTAGCCAAAATATAGTTCCTGTTCATTCGAGAGCCAGTAAATAATTGTGATGTAATTTCCACTCCAAATCGTTCCCCGAAATGCTGAACATATATAATCAGATTACTTCAAAAGAAACGCAATCCGTACACGATTGCGATTTTCCTTCTTTCAACAAGGAACCTTTGAGCATTGATTTCCCGGAATCATGCTCAGAAATAGGTTGTGCGGTGAACTCATCGTTAAAATAGGAAATTGTTCAAAATTGCGACAATCGAGACGGAGAGCGATGTGAGGAACGTAGTTAAGGGTGACTCGTTAATTGTTGCATAACATTTGCTGGTGTGAAGTAGACCACCCACTATAAACCGGTTTGTGTAGTTTATTCCATTTTTAGTCATGTTTAAAATAATTGAATTACTACGCTTCGTGTAGCTTGCCAAAATCGTGATACATTACACAGCTGAAGCTATAAATTTGGAACAGTCGGTCAAATTATAAACCACATTCGTATGTATGTACATTTGGTCAGGTCAAAACGGACGGCCAGCAATCTTTCACAGTATAGCAGCTATGTTAAGTAAATCGATAATCTGAAGCGCACACGAGATAAAATTAAATTCTACTAGTGACTGAGCTAAATATTGTATTTGACGATCAATTCTCTGAATGTTTCCGAAGCGATTTTCTCGGTAAAAACGTTCACCCAACCCATCCCCAATCAATGAACACTCATTAAAAACTATCAATTACATTATTTACTGATCGGGCCACTAGAGTCTTATAGCGGAGATGTTTTTCTGCGTTTTTATTAGTACGAAGCCCAAGATGTGATACGATTTCACATACTGGATAAAGGGCTGCGCAGCGACAATTATTTTTCCTACTAATGTCGGTGAAAACACGGCGGTCTTCGAACTATAAACCTGTAATGCGCGTTATGCGTTCTGATTTTGTGAACGGGAGTTTTTATTCTAATTTATTGCGCAATATAAGCACATTAAGCTTTACGTTGGAATGTTGTGCTCAGACATATATGTGAGAACTTCTGTAACTTTTTTTAAACCAATCCATTAAACTTTCATTCCTATAGCATCACGGTCGATACGCATATCTGTATATGCATTGCTTATTGTTTACGATTTTTCAGTATGAGCCCATAGGACAGTCCTTATTTTTAGTTTATATTAGCACGAAGAGATAAACACACGATGTGATATCACACACGAAACAGGGGTGGGGGGGGGGAAGACTGCCGCTTGGACGGATCAACTGGTGGATGGGATGGATGTGGGGAAAAATGCAAGGTGTAACTTTGAGAAGAATCAAGAATTCGAACTATTGGAGACATGATAGAGATTGAGAGATATATAGAGATAGAGAGATCCGATAGTATATAATAGATATAGAGATATATATATATAGTAATATAGATATATGATAGATTATTGAACATATATAATCAAAATCAATGGGACGAAGATAATATATTAATAGTTGGGATGCAAAATTTGGATTAGCTCTTATATAATCGACACAGCGGATAGGATATTCAACTTTCAATCGGATGGTTCATCTTCTGATTCAGTCGATTGTGCAGATCCCCACCCGTACCCAGAAGTATAATGTGTGCCGCCAATAGCTAGAAAAACGACTTCAACAGCCTATCATACTGCACGGTTAATGAAATAACGCAGCCTATAGCAGTACTAAGCACAGTTCCTTTTGACCTCAGCAGCTTTCTATATCACAACATACATGAGGACGGTCGTTAGCTTAACATAAAGACCATTTACCAGCTGTTAACGTGAAGCCGTTGTTTGCGACGACACAACGAAACAACCGCTTAGGCAACGGTTAATAATTTTGGTAGACACAAGCACTCGCATGCACTTCGCTGCACCCGAGCGAAGTGGCATCGGGTTCTGTCACGTGACGGCAGATCGTAGATGACTATCAAGGTGCATGATTCCCCGTTGTGACTATTGCGAGGTTGTGCTAGATAAGTTACAGCACGTACGTTGACAGGGCGTGAGTAGTACGTTCTTCAAGCTAACTGTAGTTGCATTTGCAAAGTTGGTATTGGGAAACAGTTTCCAGCTGAAATGGATCGTACAAATGTTGTTGGTAGTTGGCGCGAAATCAACATGGAAGCACATATCGATACGAACCTACTTCAGCAAATTAAAAACAATGGGTTATCCTTCCTTATAACACATATCGTATCGTAAAAATAGCATACAGTACTGCATGGAACGGTCGTATTATCTCAGTGTTTGTTGCAGCATATAGAAAGTTTGCGAGTGAATCGTAATTTACAATGAAAGCTGAGCACACGTTATCTACCAACTCGGATATATTCATCATGTCGACCAATCCAAACATTGAACCTATATATTCTGCACCATAGAAGCTTTGAACCCATGCATCGAAGTAAACTATACATCTTTACCCCATCCAACCGGTTGAAAACAATTTCTGCCCTATGTATTTTTACGTGAGTCCTGAACTGATCAGAGAACAAACAAATCCTGTTTTTACTACCTATGTTATTCGTAATTCCCATATTATTCTGTGGTTTTTGTAAAGCTGTGTGCTTTTTAGACCATTAAATTGAATTGAATTGAATTGATGTAATGCCTTTCGTTGTGATAAGGAGTACGATCATGGTTATGATGTAGATGCTGATGCTAGGTATGCGAAATATGGTGTCAAATTATTAGACAGGCGAACATCCCGAAGCATTCAACACGATTAATGGATTCCACAATCAGTGCAATTCAGTACGCCAAAAGTGGTGAAACAATACTAATCACATGCATAAGTCGGTGAGGCTTAATCTAGTTAAATGAACCCACCAAAAATTGATAACGATGAAGTATGAAGTTTTCGGGAAAAATATGTGAAAGTCGATTGGTAATACATAAAAACGCAATTCTAAAGTTACTAGTCTGCATTCATTGCTTACCAATTCAATATGAGTTCAATTATATGGGGATACAAATCAATTGAAGGTTCTTACAAACGTTCGATTTTAGGAATAAGTTAGGTAAATTCATAGATTGGGTTTTCAAATGTGGCCTGTTTGCGGAAGCCAGATGCTGATATGTTAAACCACTTTTGAAATATGTATAGCTCAAGAACATCAAGAGTTGTATCCTATTTACAGGTAACATAGAGTGCTCTTAAAGCGCAACAGTTTTCAGGTTTACACACTCCAACACGAAAGGGGAAAATTTTAGTTATTGCTCCAGAAATAAATTCTTTATCATTTTTTCTGTGTGAAATACCGATTATAAAATGCCAAATAAGAAGGTGTTGGTTTTGGGGTCCAAAGTTACCGGCAAATTTCTCTTCCAATTCATTTGTCAAATTACTTTGTTTGAACAGATATTTTCTTCTTCTTTGTACGGCTTCTAGCTCTAACACGAATGACCTGATTGAAATGTGTCGTGTCCAACATGTCCTCACGCGGCCAACAGATTTAGATAAATGATAAAAATTAGACATGCGACCTCTAGTTACCATGGCCGTGTTAAATTGAGACCTGTAAACGAACGCCAACATTCACTCTCTCTCAAACAATATATATATATATATATATATATATATATATTGTTTGAAATTTAAAACCAGACACATTGGGTCTTAACCACAGTGTTTCAAATACAGAATAACTTATTGATTCCATATTTCTCTATACGAACCTTACTTCACCGTGAAAGCCAAGTATAACTTCGTATACCACTGTTTGATTGTTTCAAGCATCACTGAAACTAATTCGACTGTCTCCATTTGAAGATGGCAAACAGCTAGATACCGAGTGTAAGCTATGTGTATACCAAGATTCAGATCGCTGTAACTAAATTTGACGTGCATCCAACCAATGTCAATGACCGATTGATGCTGCTTCGTTGTGTAATTAGCTTTATCGTAATCAAACATATGCAATGTGGTGTAAGGGAGAGTATACGTTTGGATAAGTGAAGGATAATATTAACAAATGTTTGCGTCAATTAAATGGCGACCATCCACTTTCGTTTGCGACTTGTGGTTACTATGATAGGTAAACAAGTCTTAAGAAAAGATAGCTCATTTGAATTTGTTCGAATTTCCCTGTTGATGAAACAGAAGAGACCTTATCTTATTTTACAAAACATTTCATATTCCAAATCAACCCTTACAGGAACTCTTTACGCAAGGGGATATGCGGAACTATCGAACCATCATTATACACTATTGATACCCCATTCCCGTCTAAACTGTAGATGATATTTTTCTGTCCGTGTCTGTTTTACTCGGAACTGTTTTCCTTTCACCGTTTCTCATTCAACATTTACGTCTTACCATGATATATACAGCATACGTTCTTGTTCCTTGTATATAGATCCAGCGCGAACTCAATTTAAATGGGAGCCGCACATTAAACATCACCCAATGACTGAGCTTTAACAACGTTTGTAATATTAATATTATCCAACGATGAATACATTTTGCTTTGGTTCCACGTAATATATAAGAATAAGCAAGCGGACCAGTTTCAAAATTCTCAAATGGATACCCCTCGTCATAATCTACCGATCATACTTGGTATACAAAAGTTGCTGATTGTTAAATAACGTTTTGAAGACTTTCAATTGAATATCGCTTACCTGGTTGCCAAAGGAAGGCTCGTGTTTCTTGCAAAACTTCCGCACCCCGGTAAAGTAAAAGACGAAAATTGTACAGCTGAATTGCATCAGTCAAGTGGACCTCCGTTTGGCCCGAGTAGGGATTCGCTATTTGATAATCATCACAACCATCAATGTGGGATGCATGTTGGTAATCTTTCGGCGCTGGGTTATCTTCGATCAAGCTGTGATCGGTTGTGATTTGTGGAAAAAATCCGGATTGTTGCTCTGATAAATCTTCATTTGAGAATGTTTTCAGTGAGCTCGTTGGTTGTACAGCGGAACGTCGACAAACTCGTAGAACTAGACGAGTATAGGGTGGTGTTTGTAAAGGCTGGAATCGTACCAGCGTTATTTGCCCTTGCTTAACCAAAGAGATTGTTTCTGGTAAAACTCCCTTTACATCTGAATAAAAAGAAAATATGAAATCACGGTCAGAGAAATGAAATGCAATCACTTTTCGGGTAATGTTATCTCCTGAAACGTGCTCTCTAGCATTTTGTATGAAGAACTAATTTTTTCGGTGGATCACGATAGCATCTCAGTAGAGGCAACGAACGTACATAGCCACAGACTAATCCACTGGAGCTTTCTACAATGTAACCACAGGCGTACGATTCCGAAATCATTCATTCACATGGCTGTTTTCACGCTGACTTCATTCAGCGACAGAGACAGTAATACCAAGTGCAACTTTATTTAGAGGTATGCATAATCAAGGACGCATTTTAATCGCGAAAGGTATCCTGCGCAGCGAATATTGGTTCATCTTGCGCGAAAAGGTTAATTTACACAAGTTTTATACTGGCAAACATTCTGCAAATATTTATGACTACACTTCAGAGTTAAAACTCTGTTTAGCTACTTTGCCTACTCTCTGAAAGGATTTGCCTAGATTGCTTTCTTGTAGTCACTAATCCTCTGATCTTCTGTCTCATTTTTGGTAGATTTACCGCATGCCACCAATTCCCAACAGGACCTATTTACATGCGCTGGTAATGTGAAATTGACCAAAAACTTCTGAGTGGTACTAAAGTAAAACATATATTCTATCAAATTATTGCAGTCGTTCATTTTTTTCCACTGAAGCATCTGTAGATTCCATTGACTACCCTCTCCAGCATCTATTCAAATTGGTTCCAAACACCCCACGACCAATCACCATCTCACTCTTCAAATTCTATCAATTCCAAACGCCTGGATGTTCCTCAAACATTTAAATGTTTTTACGAGTTTTATGGTTTGAGAGCCAATCCCGGGCGCAGTGCACGGTTTCAGAACGTAACAATGGCCACGTGACATATCATACACACGTTGTCCTTAAATCAGTTCAAGGACACAGAACTACCTGGACCGTTCAAGGCCATCTCACATGAAGTAAAGCGAGCGTTTGCACTCGGTAGGACAAACTGACAAACAAACGACCATCAATAAATTATTACCGTGCTATTGAAACAAAACGGGCTTAGATTAGAGATTATTACTTTCTGAATGTCATTTTGTTCGTATTGCATTTAAATCAATGTTAATTCGAGTGTTATATATGATTGATTAAGCCGAACAAAGTTAACTGATTTTCGATGTAAACTTTCAGTCATTATTTTGATATATAATTCACAATAATAAATAAATTACCTGTCACTTTTGAAACTAGAAATTTGAAATTTTTTGTTCCTAAATGATGTCGAATCTCACAGATATATTCTCCATAGTCCTCGTCTCGAACACCGTAGATATTAAGTGAAAACGTCAAGTTATTCCCCATTCCATCACGACCTTGTTCAGCCACAATATGACCACGATCAGTCCCAGCAACCCCGACTAACCTCTTCAAAGTATTGCCATCCACTGATTTTTTGAAATAGGGGCGGTAATAACCAAGGTCATAGTCATACGCGTCGTTGTAGTGATTGTAATGAGACACGAAAGTTTCAACCGAATGATGCCGTCGGGAAGGTATGTTGATTCTTTGATTTGAATCGTCGGGAACTAACTGGAACCATGTCGCTTCAGCCGATGGTGGATTGGCGTCCACGTAGAGGAGTAAGTGAACTGTTTCGCCAAGCTGAGCAGTGACGCGTGATCTTGTACGTCGATCGACGGTGGGTAAATCTGTTGTATAATTACAACATTTTGTTTGCTTATCGTTGTGTAAGTATGTTACAAATTAACGTGCTACCTATAGAATAAGAGCAATCGACCCGAACGTATTCTTTAAAATACCTCAAACAATGTTTAACTGTATGTTGTTAGATCAGATGGCGTTGGAACATTCTAGAATTAAATCTGTAGTTGATAAGCATGCTAAAGTTTTCTGTTCAAGCGGGCTTTATTATTCTGGAAATCCACCGTTAGTGTGGAAATCGAACTGTAGTGAGATATTGATAACAGGTGACCTATTCTACGTTAATGATATGTCAGGATTAACGAGGTGCCACGGAATCAATATTAAACTTAAGAAGGATTTTAAACATTGATGATGATACTTATAACAATTTTCTCGGCTGGAAAAATATTTAGCTGCAATTATAACGCAACATTGCGAGGGGTGGACTACGAATTAGAGGAATATAGAAATATCAAGTTACCGACAAATATCAAGCGTGTTATTTTCCGATAATTTAGTTACCTTTATTTCAAATAATGATATATGTGCTACGTGCAAACGTTTACCATAGGAATAACTATGGTGTTAGGGTTATACCAAATGCCAAATAAGATAGTAAAGCAGGTAAATAGTAAATTGAATAAACAATATCGATGGACATCAAGGCAAATGAGGTTTCTATCGAATGACACTTTCTAACATGTAGTATTCAGATTTGTATCTCAGCCGCTAGCTACTCGGGACGTGGGACAAATTTGTTTTGATAGCGGACGCAAAATCAGATCGACTGTTGCTTTCACCTAGCTTTTGCACAAATGACGATTTCTATTTTAAAAATATTTTATAAAGAAAGACTACTTATTAGTAGGCAACACCGGATAAATATTGCTCGATGTTAAAATGACTATTTTCATTTCGGTAGCCAAATAGATATGTATAAGGAATCAAATCTTCTTGATGAGTACAGTTTTTTGCATAGCACGTGTTAACTTTATCCTGAACAAATTATTTTGAATAGAATTAATACTTCGTATCAGTTGTGACTTTCAAACATGCGTATAAATGCATTTTATGTCGGAATCGATATATTTTAAAGAAATAAGTTTCAAATTTTATGGTTCATGTATTCGTCCACTAACTCTTGCAAGTGACCTGGTTTGTAATATCACATATAAGTCTACCAAAATTTCAACGAAAACTGATGCTATACAATAATAAGCTGGGCATACTATGCTTCCGCGCATATACTCAAATTTATTGTTTGCTTGCTCATCATGGATAACTTCGAGTTCGTTACGGATGGAAGCACGTGAGGCATGAACTAAATAGTTTTTCCTAATATTTTAGAATGCATGAAACTGAGCATGAGTTTAGAATGGAGATCAACTTGGCCCATTTTTAAACTCTGCATTTAGATGTAAACATGTACTCAGTTTATTCTTTCAATAAAAATTTTGCTATGCTAAACTTAACGATGAGGAATTCATATGTCATCAGAAATGTACACAAAGCTTGCTCTGCTTATTCCAAATAACAATAAATCGGATGTAATCACTTGCATTAGTAATGCGTGCAAATATGATTATTATGGTAAATCGAAGCGAAATAATTTAAACGATCCATCGGCTAGTTAAAGATGGAAGGTCGTTTCAATATTTAATATTATCAGTCTATATTTTTAGTTTAACAGTGTCTTTTCGAAGACATCAGTTTAATATTTGTTGTAAAATCGAAAAAAATGTTAATTCTATTTGCTGATGAAATATCAGGTTTTATGATAGCTTGCGAACCTCTATTCAGTTAGCACGTCAACCTTTAAATCACCGAGTTCCGTGGTTTGATGTGATGACAAGTTGACAGTCTTTGAACGATGCGTCCACTGGGAAGTAATCGGTAGCGTTTCTAGTTAACTGATGTTTGAACAGCCATCACGATATCTAGTATCCATTAGTGTCTACCTCATAGTAAAATGTGCGGTCTGCCCAATGGTCGACTTCATAATTTTATGGTAGACAGACAAGATATTTCTAGTTTCATTGTTAGTAACACATACAACGAAACTTTTTCACTATACCACCAATATTTATTTAACCTAAATTGATCTTCAATATGTCGTCATATTATTTGTAAACATATTGCCAGCTCATTGTGTTAAGGCATTGAAAGTTCTGTGTTTATATATTGGATACCAGATATATTGTGCACGAATGATATCTGTAATAATATTTATATACCATCCTGATTCAACCATTAAACATAGCTCTAAGAAAACGGTTCGGTGTATATGCCCAATCATACAAGGCCGAAAATTAAACAATTAAGAACACTAGAAAATGAATGCATGTATCAATTTCACCTTCATGGATTAACTAAGCTAATTAACGACGAAACTAACACAGAACATCCAAATAGTGAAACCCTTGCGACTCTCCGCCACTTCCCGTCACCATACAGGCATACCATCCTTGGTGTGAAAGTTTTAGTTCACTGATATTCAGCTGCGATGCGTGTTCGTTGGCCGACCTGATCATCATTCCCAGTTCCGGTTGGGTCGTCCTGGGTCCTACTCGCCGCTTCTCGCCCTCTCCGTTAGGGTTTTCCAGTTTGTGGTTTTCCGACTTGCTTGTGGTCGTTTTCGTTCTGGCTGATTTCTGCAATGTAGTGGTGTACCACGAATACGCGAAACCGTCTTGAGGCATACCACCAGAAGTTTGGCAGGAGAGTGCAACCGTTTGACCAACGACTGGTTCGCCCGGTAGACTGACAATCGTTACAGATGGAGGATCTTGCCATGAAAGGAGGGTAAATTTCGTTTGGAACAGGGAACAAGAACACTATCCTCGTGTGTGACGATACAATACAGTCATAAAAGAGAATTCATTGACAAAAGCGTCTTGAATATCAAGTTGCAATAAACAGGTATTATGTTTGCTGAAGAACTTGAATTATGAGAAAACATTTTAGCACTAACAAACCTGAAAATTAGTCTTCTGATGGGACCCTGGCGACATAATATAATACATCTACAATACTACATCTTCATGTGTGGCTCCTAACACACAAACGCTAAATTACATAAAGTGTTTCGAATAGTAAATTTAACTTGATCTCCTTTGAAAGTATTCATAAATTGTACTACACCAATTGTGTTTACTGCCGTAAATTTATGCGAGAACTTCGCCTATGTAACATATGTGTTTCGTGGATCATCTAAATGATCCGTTATCGTCTGAGATCCTGTGTTACTTCTTATGTGTCGAATAAGGTGATTCGGTGCATGCATTCGGAGGCACGTAACGCAACACGATACATCCTAACTTGACTAAGATTCACCAAATTTATACTTTAGTGCCACTGTTTCATAGGTTTCATGCAAGAACCGCGATATTCAATCGCAGAATCACAAAGTGATCCTTGGTCAAGCGCACAATGCACTCATGGATGACCAACGAAATGCGTTGCTCACATCACCCGCACTTACACAAGACTACCTGTTACTGGCTGTTTGCTGTCTTCAAGTGGAGACAGTAATATTAGTTTTAATGAGTTTTAATGTAACAATAGAACAGTGGTAACCAAAGTTGTACCACTGTTTGAGAGCTTGACCAAAAATCACTATTTGATTCTGTGTTTGAACATCTTTGTTTTTTATAGCCTATCAAACAGTGTCAGTCATATATAACTTTCATTACAACTTTTACACTGTTACAACGCTCGCTGAACCTAATTTAACGCCTGATAGCGGCAGGCCACATGAAGCCGGTTATGGTGAGTACGTGCGTGAATGTGAGCAGCACATTACATCGGTTAAGTGAGAGTCATTTATTTATGGATTAAATGAAGTGAGGATTTTCGCTGTAGCGGAATTCCAACTTTGTTGCGCAACTATTGCTGAAAATCAAAATCGTAACAAGCGCGCTTCACATGTTGGAGGTAAACAGTTCTCGCCAACGCGGCAGGGTGCTCGCTAATTGGCGTGCCTGCTGTGTTCGTCAATATGTGGCCAAGCTTTTTTATAGTATGGCCATGTTCTAATTTGTAGTGAACAAAAATAATTGGTTTACCAGGTACGGCGGTCGAAAAATATGATTGAATTCGTACCTACCGATCAGGACATTGTGTTACCAATTAGGAATCGCGAGTGTAAAATTGAAGTTTTGTTTTTATTTTTAAATGAATGTGAATAATCGAGTAAGCTATTACGAGACATTGAAACAATTGTTGGTTTTCCCACTTATATGATAAATCCATTAGTGTTTAGTTTCAGGGCACTAGAACAGCTACTTTATATGATACATGTAGGCTAGGTTGTATCACCCCGGTCAGACATTTGAGACTGATAAACCATTTGAGGTTCCGCGTAAATAATTTTAAGGGAATAATGCAAAAATCGGAACATTGAATAACCAACTTGATTTCGCAACGCCCTTCGGAGTCGAGTGGGTTGCTATCAAACATTGAGTTGTTTATTCGCAATAATTTTGTCCGTTAATCCCAAAAGCAAGCAGTTTGTTCACATGACATTGAGACCATGAACATTCCTTGTCAACGCTTGAACATTTCATTAAAGAATGGGTAATATGGTACCGCGTTACGATGAGTAATTTTTGAATTTATGGCAAATCAAGCATGATCCGGAAGCGTATTAGAAATTGAAACGCGCTGATCTTAAAATGCATGTATACTTGTTTAATTTGGATAAGAAACGTTATACGATCAACTCAATTAAAATACCAAGATACTGGTCATCATTTAATCACGTTGGTGAAACTACACCTAAAATGTTTGAGCGATAAAAAATATATTTTGATGCACACACCAGAACCGGTTTCTGACTGTTTGTCGTCGTCAGGTGAAGACGGTAACATTACGTTCAGTGAGCCTTGAAACAGTGGTATAGTTGTAAACATAGTGTTATGTGAGTGAGAGGGATTTGAGCACCACTATATATTAGTTATTTAAATGCGCCTCGATCGCTTGGCCATAAATCCCTTTGACATACTGTATTTGAACATCGTGGTTCTTTGTTAGAACTCTATTCAACAGTGACATGTAAGTATACGTTTGTTTGATCTATGGATTGGATTACGGCTTGGTTCAGATATCGAGGCTACGAAACGAAATGCGTGTTTTAGTAGGAAACCTCCGCTAACGCACATTCAAGTGATACTAATTATTCTTTTACCTCTCTGAATTTCGACTGACGCTATCAACTCGATATTGAGATTTTCGACATCGGAACGACCCCGAGGATAGAAATAGCATTCAACCCGCTGTATTGTGAAGGATGTCATGTTCAAGCTGAATATGTGTATGTGCTACGTATGTGTACTACGTAATTTGTATTACAGTGAGCTCTTACCCGTCGACCAAAATGTAAACTCATGCAAAGCATTGTAATGTGCAAAAATACCATCTACTTGAGATTTGTATTTGTGTATAATATCAACCGTGAGAGGTCAAGTAACACTGCTGTATATAGATTGTTTCGTTACCACGCATATGACCTGCGGAGTTATTCGACATGTGCAACTAGGTTTCTCGAACATTTTGGGAGTTTGTGAGTGTTGATATCTGTTAAGTCACAATCCTACAAGCTTACACCCTGGGAGGTCGAATATTAACCCTAACTATTTAGTGCGTTCAACATTTTGGAAGCATTATCTTATACCCTGATATTTCAAGTTGCTCTACGGAGCAGCATACCACAAATACAATCATTTGGCTCTATTTACCGCAGCGCTATAAGTTTTGAAGAAATGGTCACCTTTCAAACGATCTATAACATTGACCCTATTTTTCCGTATATTCTGATCTGCAAACAGGAGAACAAAATGCTTTTAATATTGTGGTGCTCACATCCCCATCCCTTACACAACACACCGGTTTCTGGCAGTATGATCAGGTTTAGTGAACTTTGAAACTCTGTTAAAGTGGTAAACAAAGTTATAATTGAATGCCAATGTTAAATAGGGGTCATAGAAAGACAGAATCACACAGTGATTCTCGGGCAAGCACTCAAGGCGCTTATATAAAGTGACTTTTATGTTCTTTGTTATTAATAGTATAGACAGTTGTCTGTCTATTTCATTTTCACATAAGTTTTTTTTTGCTCCATTAGCAAGCCGTGTGTCCTTTAATGATTCTAGTATTTCGCAAACGGAAGATTGCTAGCAATTTCCCCGCAACAATGGCATTCAAGTATACACTTGTTTACCATTTATCCACTGTTTCAAGGCTCACTGAACCTAATCTTACTGTCTCCACTTGATGAAGGCAAACAGCCAGAAACCGGTAGTGGAGTGTAATTTCGGGGGATGTGAGCAACACATCACGTTGGTCATCCATAAGCGCCTTGAGTGTTTGAACATCGTGGTTCGTTGTACGAACCCTATGCACCAGTGGCATTCAAGTATACACTTGTTTCCCAGTTTTCTGTTATTTATGTTTCGCCCAGTTTATTTCTATTGCATTAAGAAATTTGTTTATCGTGATACGTGATTAGACGCCTCATTTCCATCGGTGAAAATTTATTTATTACATCTAATCATCCAAGCACATTTACACATAAAACACCAAAACGTACTTTATTAAGAAAAAAATGTTCTTTCAGTATCGATCCTTTCGACACCTTCTTATAAGACTTTTCATTTGGAAATATTGACATTTCCACTGGTAAAGATCAAAATACATCTTCAATCGGCTATATACATTTGGCATTTAATTTCGTGATCAAAAGGTAAGCAACCATTTAAGGTTAAATAATACGCGAATGTGTCCGCCTCCGCTTCACGTTGCCTTCAAGAACATATTTGAAAACTAGCAATAGATTTTTGTGCTCACATCGCCATCCCTTACACAACACTAAGATCAGCTTTAGTGAGCCTTGAAACACTGACATAGTGGAAAACAAAGGTCTACTTGTTAAATAGGGTTCTTACAAAGAATCATGATGTTCAAATACAGAATCACAAGGTGATTTGGGGTCATGCACTCAAGGCGCTTATAAACGACCAATATATTCTAGTGCTCACATTCCATCCCCTACACACCACTTCGCATTTCAAACTTCATTAACAGATGCTACCATTGATCCATTCAAACAAATGCCAAGTCAGACTATGGTAGTGAATTAATCAAATTCAGTTTGGAGAAACTGTCAACACACAAGATCTCATCTGTTTCCCAGTTGTCTATTGTTTGCTTAGTAAATTGTCTGTTGCGATTCTAAGCCTCGGTATTTTTCCCATGATTCATAGCAGACATACACACCGATTCAGACAATGTTTTGATCACAAAATTCACATAGCGCAGTCGGGATGTGAATTGGATTTCTGTTCTGTCAGGTTTACTTGAATGAATCTGTTCGATTTTTCAGAGTTAGTGAGATAATTAAGATTCATAAGACTCACTTTATGTGACGACATTGAATCAGTAATACATATTTTAAGAATGATTATTGTTCTACTTGGTTTCACCCGGATCTGAATAATGAGCAGATTTGAGAGCCGTTTCTCTTGGTTATGAATATGTGAATAAAACTTGTGGTTAATGCATACCAGCAATCCCTTCGGTTTTCTGGGTAAATGGCGGTCTATTTTTAAGGCCGCAATATAGTTTATTCGGAAAGGCACTACATAGGTTTATCTTCTAAATCGAATAAGGAAGAGCACTTATATGTTTTATCAAACCTCAATCAATCAATTTATAATACAAATCCAACAGCATTTTTCCAAGATGACATAAATAATTCGTTCCCTTAAAAATCTAAAACACCCGCATGGATTGTACCGCATTTTTATCACATTTACGCTTTCAATTAAACTATTTCTTTCTCACCAAATCAAGTGACAAAGTTCACCATTTTACTCGCTCTCGTGGTGTATGGCGTAAACTTTCAGGGCGAAATTCGTACAAGCAAATCTACATACCTATAAAATACAAGTATAAGTAAATTTTAGACAGTAAGCGGTGAACATTGATCAGAAAAATAATTTAGTTCTTCAGCTCAATCAAACAAGTAAGGTCCGAAGGAAGATGCTTCATTTTGATATCATTGGTACTGAATCCCATAAAACGAATGCTTCGCAATTAGATCAATTGATTCCAAATGTTTCATTTTTCTGTTCGAAATGTATTAAATTCAACTAAGTTTGTGTCTCAATGCAATCATCTGCAACAACGTAGTCGACACTCTTGCTTTCAATTAATTACAGTAAAAAAATTAAATTCGGCTTATTTTTTGTACTTACGGCTCGTCGTCTACATAACCACGTCAAATGATTAGAAAATCCTGGGTTGTATCTGTCTATGAAATCAATTCAATCTACTTCCTTACACTCAACCTTCAGCTGAAACCATTACTTTGGCTACAAATCAGTGCCAATTAAAACTTACTGACCAACTTACAGGCCTCTAATTAGTAATTTAATTCGAAATGAAAAATACTTTATTTAAACTATTTACTTGATCCTTTATTTAAAAAAACTTTTGTTATCAGTAGTGGTAAACACAAGGAACAATCATTTCTTGTTTAAAAAATGTCAATTATAGTTGAATGAGAATTCAAAGTTAATCTAATCTGGTCTTTATGTTTCCACTAGATGAAAGCAAACGAACAGAAAATGGTGGTAGGCTGTAGGTGCGGGAGTGGTGAAAAAACTGCAATAATTTCAAATTTATTTCACTATTTCCTAGATCATGAACATAACTTTATTTCTAGTTTACCAGACACAACTGATCATGTCTAACTCCACATGTATTGACTTTCTCCCCCGAATCAATAATGCTGCATAATTTCTTTCATCCGATAGCATTTCATTGAAAGAAGGCTGAAGTAAGATCTCGTGATCGATCCTCGTTAGAATAATAATCATGTTATTGTGCGTGATATCGCAAACATGATGTGAATAAAAATACCGCGCAGGCGTAAACTGCACGCTGCACGAGATACTGTGAGTTCATGTTGGGCAATACTGACATCGTGGACAATACAGACATCTCGGCCAATACAGACATCTTGGCCAATACACATATCTTTTGCCTACTTCGGTCGATGTTAATCACGATTTTGCATCTGAGCATGAATGTCTCATACGCCAATATGTTAAATTTACTTTATTATCTTAATTAACTGTAACAACGTCGCACAATGTCGATAGGGATATTCAGTAATATGTCGACTAGCGTTGATGGCTTGATTTCGACGTGATCCTCGTAAGGCATCCGAGAGAATCCCCTGCACTACCGCGAATTGGGACAGAAGGTGTACATCACACCTGCAATGCCATCGTTAGAGATATGGTTCTGTCCGTGACACAGCACTTATTCCCGTAAGAATGGAATGGATGGCTTGATGGCTTGATTTCAGCAGCCGAGAGAATCCACTGCACTACCGCGAATTGGGACAGAAGGTGTACATCACGCCTGCAATGCCATCTTTGGAGATCTGGTCCTGTCTCTGACATAGCACTTATTCCCGTTAGAATGTGATGGAGATCTCAGCATATTCTCGTATGCTTCACAGTGTAAACCAATAATGAATAAGAATTTTATAACTCTTCGCTGAATTACAATTTTTTTTACATATACCTGAACTTACACAACACTTGAAGCCGATGTTTATTGATTATGGGTACTTGCATGGCAGGATGTTCCACTTGGCACTGGAACAGTGCATGTTGTTTCGTTCGATACGTGTTTGTGATAGTCAACTTGCTCGCGATTCTTGTGCCGCCGAATTCCCCGGGACTCTGTGACGTTAAAATGACCAATCGAGGAGATTTTACAATCGGGCCGAACGCTTGTTCGTAAATCGTTATAGAAAATATTTAGGAAATACTAATATTGGTTAATGTTTCAAAGGTCGAGAATATTTGAAATAAGTCCACGACGAACCTAAGTTTTAGCCAAATTGATAAGTGCGCACTGCGCAAGAAAAATAATGGAGTTTGAGTGATTATACTGAAGGCTATATCAAATAGAATTAATATAATAAATTCACATAGAGGAAGGAATCATTAGACTTACCCAGGCGATAAGTCGAAATGTAAAAATGTAATAATTCACTACCAGTTCACTCTTTCGGCGCGGAAGCAATTTTGGTCGATTTTAGACAACAAATTGAAAAGGATGAATCAGATAGAACCAGACAACTATTCGCACGAGCAATAGAAAGCGTGCCATTGTGGGAAAGGGCTTACCAGTTTGCGCGCATAATGACATTTCTAAAGATACAGTCAGCCGAACATCGAGGGTTATTATTCAATCAACGCACGGAATTAGCGCTCTCCCACGCAGTGACGCTTAGCTTCGCTGCTGTCGATACAAAAGCTGGCATTTGTCCAACGATTGAGCCGTAAATTATCAGGATGAACTTGGATTTTGAATTTATTACACGTTTCAATGAACCATAGTAATTTATGGGTACATAATAGCGGGTTACATACCGAATAATTAAAAATTGTTTCCATATAGAGCGGTTATACGGAGGTAAAACTTACATGGCCGCTAAGTCGTGAATTAATTTTTGGTAAATACTAAATTACGAAGCAATAAAATAGGTCCACGTTAAAAGATTTGAAATATCATTTGAAAATATAAGCAGATTGATATAACACTGTGTTTCTGAAAATATTTCAAGGATTCATATTTCTCAACTCGAATAATAACCCTTTGAAGGAGTTCCTTTTTATATCAGCTCTGCATTTGGCTTCTCGGAAGTAAGTTGGCATTTTCAAAACACACGACAATATTGAATGTTTTTTTAAATAATTAAACCACAACGTATTAATTTTTGTAGTTATAGCTCCAATAGTTTGGATTTGTGAGGGAAGGAGATAACCGAAATGGAAGCCAGAAGAACGAAAATCAATCAAGTAAACTAAATGTCATGTCTTTTATTCAGAATTATAGATACCGTTTTTCGAAAGGTATTTCAAAAGCAATTAATTATTTCATCGTGATCGAGATATTTCCCGAAAACATTTTAATTCTTGACCCGATTTTACCAAGACCAATAACAAAAGGTCTCATTGGTCGTACTCAGGATTACTTACATCTGCATACAGAAATATAGTATTTTTCGTAATTATTCTTTAAGTTACTCTTGATATATTTCATTTTTGATTCATTAGATGCGAAGCCTAGAGAAAGCTAGGATTTCTAGCTCTTAAAATACGTTGGTTTCTTTCACGAACACAATTATTTTTACTCCTCGCTCGCTAACAGATTTACCAAAGATGTAACAACGAAAATACGCGCACAAAATTAATTAGAATACGGTTCAACGCACCGTGTCCAACTGCGCCAAATCCGTCATCTCGTTCTTGAGATCACCGCGTGCTGGGTCGTTCACCGTACTTGGAAGAAGTTCGAACCACCGAATAACGGGCGGAGGATGGCATGAACTCGTGTGACATGTCAGCTCCAACGGGGAGGATTCACGAACGCCGTCGAGCGGCTGGGCAATCAGGCGAACGTTGTTTGGGGAAACTGTTTCAAACAATTAAGGCTGCACTTTGAAAAGTAAGAAGTGTGTTGTGAATTATAAATGATGTTTCACAATATATGTTAACGTCATATTAAAGTGTTATACATTCAAGCGCTCTCTCTCTCAAATTCACACAGCTCTGTGATGAAAGAATATTGTAATTATTGTGAAAGGCATGTAAAATATAGTTTTCATCTGGGCTATCAACTGACATTTTAAGAACGCTTAGTCTATTTTACAAGAGATGTATCCCTTATCTTCATGATGACAAAAGTAAACATTTCCGAACATCAGTTTGCAAACAATATTTATTGTGGTCGTTAATCTGGACATCTATATAAAACAATTTCTCTATTTTTGTTCCAGGTTATTTTTTACATGAAGGGAGATGAATTCCAAGCTATGTTCGACTCATTCAAAAAAGGGTAAATATACAAAATGCACGTATTAATTAAATTAGCAGGACCAATGTCATCCATTTTTGAACCGGGGCCGAAATTTCTTGTTCTTTTTTATTTACCCCCTGAATTTTGACCATCCGTTATTTCATGTTACTATCAAGAATTCTCTGCGAAAATAAAAAATAAAATAAAAAAACGCTTCATCAATTGTGGGTCTAGAGAACAACCATTCGATTTCACATACAAGTTTTTGCTAGCGAATTAGATTTAAGCAATAGTGATAAATCTTATATTGCATTTTTTCCAGACTGACAGACTAACATTTCACTTCCAGCATTTCTTCGGACCTCAAACTCGTCTTTTTGCGTTGATAAGTCACGGCGCACTCAAATCGTCTGCCATTCAGTGCGCGCCTGGCGATGACAGTCAAGTTGGACCGAACCACCAGTCCGTCGACTTGTTCGGTCGGTGTAATTTGCACATCTGTCAACGGCAACCGTGCACCGGCGGCATCCAGCTGCGTCCACTCCAACACGCTCGGTGGATTGCTGCCCGGTTTGTCAACTTCGCATACGAAAATTTTCTTCACAGATTCACTCACGGCTCCGATCGGTGTAGCCGAGACTCGAACCTCCGTGGGAGGATCTGTGGAAGTATCCAGGAGCATTAGCTCTTTCTGTGCCTCAAATATTTGTACATTGAAATGTTTGCATTATTTTTGCAGCAAGACTGGTCATTGACGAATAAAATATAAGGGTTTTATTAGTTGAACTAACCAATTTTTGAGACAGTGTGCATATTAGTAAAGTCATGGATGTGAAAATAGGTCATTGAAGAGCTGTTTGTCTATAAAACATGACCAAGACGAACAAACACCCATAATTTGAAATAATTCAAAAATATAGATACACAACGTTTTGATTAAATATACAAATAGTTCATCGCTTCCGGGTTCTTTCGAAAGAAGTTCCAGTGAGGCCATTGGTTTCTCTCGAGGTAAAATCTGCAATCCTGCTCGGAATCAAATTTTGATTATATTTATACGTTAGCATAATACCACCGAATGTCTTTCAGGTGATTGAGAGTGGCGCTACCACTAAATTTGATAGAGAACACTTCATGTTCCATTCCAAATTGTAGGTCATGTTTTTCGCACATTTGCTCCCTCGCACAATTCAGTGAAGTTTCTAAAATCTACCAGAAATCTTTCACAAGCAATCTATGCATGTTGTTAAATTTGTAACGTTGTCCCAAATTGTAATTAGCTCTAGACAAATTGCAGACCATTTCTCTCGTTTCGAGCATTTTATTGTATCCACAGACTAGAACGTGGCCATTAAACAGGACCGTGAAAGTTCGGTTCAATTAGCCCGGTTGGGACCGTTTCCTTGTTGCGTGAAACCCATAAAGCAAATCACGTATTGGTGAACACAATACACATCACACTGAACACGTTGAACGGAGCACCGGGAGAGTGCACTTTGTGGACCACCAGTAATCGTGGCCTTGAAATGCACACGATAAATGGAAATGCCATGTTTAAACGATATGTATCGGAGCGAATAAGTTACTTCAAACAAATGAGTCAATGCGCAAAATGAAATGTACAATTTGAATTGCATAGATAAATTTTCGAATAGAGAAAGTTCTATATTATAAAACAATATAGAATTATTATTTGGTTCTTGATGAACTCATATTTCGTGCAAGCATTCATTTTGGTAATTTGAATGATAGATTGCAAATAAATTTCGTAAAAATTTAATGTTCTTTTCAATACCAATATTCGCTTTGTCGGAAATTTTGTATCGCAAATTGTTTTTCCCGTCGCCTGTCAAACCATGTAGAGGAATACTGAAATAATGATAAACAACGAAAAGAATGTGTACTTTAGTTACCGAATTGAAAATATTTTACCCACGAACACCTATGTTTTTCAAAAGTTGCTAAGGATAGTTCGATTATTGTATAAAATTCTATCCATAGATCGGTAACTTATCCCGAATATTATGTAATTACTCATCCCCAAGAAGCACTAAGTTCTCTTCATTTGTAAGCACCTAAAAATTGTGGTTTAGTGTGCATTACAGAAACTTTCTCATATTAGCGGTTCTACACATCCCCTGAATTTCGTGCCTTTTTTGAATCCGTGATAATTGAATTTCTCACGTGTAGATTGTAAACAGGACGTTAAAAATAATTAAACATTCAAGTCGTCGCCGAAGAGTGGTTACGCTGCTGCACTTGGCTGACCGTTCCACGTAATAAATCGAGGCCACTTTAGATTATAAGACGTTGTTGCACTCACAAACACCCTACGGATTTATCCTTTATGCGCCATTTAATACTTGAACCAGATTAGACAATCAATTCAATTCTCGTGGAAGTTTCACATTCCCTTTGGCGTTTTATCATTTCAAATTTGTAAATCCAAGTTAACATAAAAAGAAATAATGGCTGTAAAGCCATTTTCTTCTCCTCATTCTTATTTTGATGAAAATATCGTTCATATGTGGCCTTATCCTTAATACTGCCAGAAATGTACATACAATTTTATTCAACCCTATTCTCATTGCATATATAGTTGTGCTTTAAAAATGTTTGAGTTATTACAAATTGTTACGTGAAACAATAGGATCTGAACCTGAACTCACATGTAACGTTAAAACGCAGAGCTTCTGAAATGGAGGTGAATTCAGAAGTAGCTGGCCGGGACACTTCACAATAAAAATCCACCTCTAGGTCCTCGGGATGCAGTTCGACTTTGAAATCGATTATTCGATGGCTCTCATTACCACCATTTAATTTTCTCTCTTCCAATCTCGTTGGATTTTCCTGCACTGGATGTTTTCGCATCAGGCTGATCAGGGTTGTTTGATGTGGATCTACTTCGGTTGCGCAGCTTATCTGAATCATCACGCCAGCTTGAATGGCGTTTGTATGGGATGGATCGGATCGGATTTCAACGGAATTTTGAAATGCTGAAATGATTGGGATGCAAGTCGTCTTACAATCATTGGGACCAAAAATAATTTTTTCAGTTGAAAGTTAATGATTTCAGAAGTTGTGTGCATTGGCATGTGCATAACTTGGAATGAGAAACTCGTATTAAGATAAAGAGTGATTTGCTGTAACGTGTTATTACAGTTGAACTAACACTTGGCCATTTAATTCGGTTTCCTAAATAATTAGGCTCTATTTTCGAAAATCTAGTCAACAGATCTAAAGTACACAAACGGTTTCATCCATCGTTGGCAATAAACATTATCACAGCATTTTTATCCCACCACATCATACACAAGGGCGCAGGGGGCAAGGTATTGAACATTCGAACTTTAAGCAGACAGTTCAGGTTCGAGTACCACCTCAGCTTCATATTTCAAAAATGTACGCAACCCAGATCTCTACCACACCAAGCTGTAAAATAGGTCTAAGAAGTTCACTTAAGCACGTATTTCCATCACACCCTACGACCGGTTTCGTGTTGTTTGTACTTATCAACTGGGGACATTTCGATCAGGATCCGTAGGCATCGAAACACTTAAACCCGATAATGAGGTTGCAATACTGAGTTAAAACGCTGATTATGGTTTGCATCCACCAGAAAATCTTTTTTGAAATACGAAAGTTTTATCCACGAATGAGAAGACATAAAAAATAACCGCGATAACATAGTAACTTCACAGCCTCGTGTCAAGTGAGCCGAATATAAACTCGGGTTCTATCGTTCACAACGGTTAGATGAGGAACAAATGCATCCCACGCAAATCGCAATCAGCTTCGTACTGTTTACCATCATTACATAATCACTGTACAATATTAATTTGGTGTTTTACTACCTATTCCATATTGTTTGAAATTATATTGCATAGTCCATTCAAAATATTGTATGACTGGTCGAATATACAAGCTTCAGCTGTAATCGTGGCTGACCAAAGTTCAGATAGCTCAACAACAAAATTTATTCAGATGATAAACAAATGTCTGACGTCAAGTAACACAAGTTTGTGCTCAGTATCCATGTTTAGTGTACAAAGACAAACCCGCGCCTACATATTCATGTAGTTGCTCGGCAAATATAAACAGTAACTAACACAATCAAGATTGATGGTCAGTTCCCCTCTGCTCCTCATGATATCTCAACACCAACATACCAGAATTTAACGCTGCTGCGACAAAATTAGATGTTACAGATCATTATGTACACAAACCACTCGCACTATGGTAGATATCACTTCACACTGACTGATCATTTCTGACAAAACCATGAAAATATATTCAATTATTTATTCCTATAAAGTTATACGAGCCTGCTAACTGCAATCGTACGAGAAACAACTATTTCTGGTATATAAAGATACATAAAGTATGAGGGGCGCGGTGCTTTACACAATCGCGTTTCTCTGATAATAGGCATGTTACTGCGAATAGTTGGATGTTTTTTCCCAGGGGTTGTTTTGCTCTATTGATGAACACTTATATACACTCGGCTCTAGACCATGCGGCTCAGGCCTAGACACCATATCTCCAGAAGGATATTTTACTTTTTGACCACTTATATCATAGATCTTCTAATCTAATCAATGGTTTTGAAAATACGCCATACGTCGAGCGATTCAGAAAACTGGTCCTGAGGACGCTTTTAAAAAGTAGATTGCAGAGCGATCTTATTCGTGCATACACAGTTCTTACTAGTGTTTCCCACCACTTGATAACTTATTTCAACTTCGAAGTTCTAAAAATTCCACGGCGGTGGTTGCATCTTGGAAATACCTCACTTCAGACTGATCCGACACAGATATTTTTATTCCTTGCGTGTGTGGTTTGCTTAGAATACCCGACCTACCGAATCCGTAAACTCAATCGGTTTAGCTACATTCCAATCAAAACTTGACAAATGTCTAAGAGCTGACCCTTATTTTGTCCAAAACTATAAATTTATTTATACATTTATATACACGTATACCTATATTTCGAAACTGTGATTATTGTAAATTTGATTGTTTTTTTTTCAACCATAAATCTTGAATCCAGATTAATGCAGTGGCATTGAAAGAAAAATACATGGCTGCATTACGACTAAAAATTTGTTAATCTCAATCATTTAGGAAAATATTAAGCTTCAACTTTACGACTATAGCGCTTTTAAATTACGAATATGAATTCATAAGAAGGACATTTCTGTTTCCGCTGATATTATTATTAGGATAATCTCTCTGATACAACGGAGCAGTAATAACTGACTCGTATGTATACTAGATAAGTGGTAAACTTTGCTCAACTTAAAATAATTGACTTCTCGATTTACCAAATGCAACAAAATGGTCATATTCCAACAATAGCAAGAGTAAAATAATGGTTTTCAATGCAAAAAATTATACACTGCGCGAACTATTTTTTACAGTATTCCACGATGAGTGAAGGCCTAATGACCAAATTGTGGAATGTCGGTATTTTGTATGCGAAATAACAAATTTTTTAAGTACAGTGAAATTGAGACAAACACATCTTGTGTGGTCATTTGTTGCACCATGGAATTTCAAATTTCTTTCTATACAGAATTTTATTACCATCCTGTATGAAGTTTACTGGGCGATTTCTCATTCCATTGATCGGTCGCATGTTTATGTGGAAGATTTGGTACGAGCTTTGTATATGCGAAATGTGAATAAAGGAATAATTAAAGTATGTGAAGATTGAATAATAGAAAAGTATAAATTAACTATTATCAGTTTTCTGTTTTGCTTCTTGATTACATTGATATATCAGACCGCTGAGGCAACGGACAGGATTGGTATGTCGAGTTTGATTAGCGCGGAATATTTCAGATGAAAATAATTTCCCCAATGGATGAGGTGTCTGGCTGTGGTGGCAATTTACAGACCATATTGAATACCGATTGTGCATTCGGGTTCCGCGTTAAATCAGAGTTAAGTGGAAGTTCCGAAATCACAAACCGCTGTTGGGTTTTAACACGAAGATCTTGGTTGGAAGACGGACGTGTAGGCCTCCATAACACCACGGCCCTGGTTCGTTCCCGCGATAAAATCAACTTATAAAAAAATCGATAATGTCAGACAATGTAAATTTATTATTGTGTAATTAGTTATTGAGAAAAAAATCGATACCGGTCTCTTTCGATCAAACGATTTTCTCTAGTTTTATTAGTTTTCAAATTAAAATGTGTATCGGATCATACTAATTAAATCGCAAAAATTTTGTTTGTTTTTACAGAGATAGAAATGATTCATTTTCGCTCCACTTGTGTGACGAAAATGAGTGTCTCTTTGGTTCAAGATTTACTACACCTGCGTTAAGAGCCAGGTATTAGGTCGATGATTCAGATGCATTTTGATTAAAGAATCAAGTAGCGAGGAAGACGGAATAAATTACAAAAGGCGTGACAATGTTTTCGGTGCTAGTAGAACAACATTATGTATCAGGAGATTATTCTCTGTTTATTAACATGAATTAATAGATTCCAAAAAGCGGGGCACAAAGAATGTAGGATAAGAGGTTCATTGCTTATTTATCTCGTTGATTTCCAGCCGTTGTTTGAAAAACGTCTGAAATCAATACAAATTAAGGTTATCTGAGTATCCACTCAGCTTGGTGGTTTTCGATTTTCTTACATATATTTATCGAGCAAAAGTTGGTAATTTGAAATTCATGAACTCAGTAAAGGGCACAGTGTGTCGTTTATGTCATAAGAGGATTTGGTAATTTTTAATTATGATGATTAATAAGGAAAGTGATAAGGTTAATTCATTTTATCCATCAGATTCGATGAATGTCGAATATTTGGCTGCTGTTAAGTTACACTGTGATTTATTCATAAAGTTCTGTGGTGTGACAAACCCTAAAGATGTTTTGTGTTGAAAAATGAAAATTCTATACATTGGATAGTTTCCACTTTTTCTCAATTTACGCAGTTCCATAGAATGAAAATATGAGCACTGGATATCAGCTGAGCGTTTCAAATTTTAATTTTCTCCTAAACTATCTACGTAGCAAACAATAACTTTACCAACTAAAGTGGAAACTATTCAATAAATTTCAATTTTTCGCTGTCCTAGGCATCTGAATAAAAAAAATTGGCACACCATTAACTCCCTTTTAATTTTGTGGTAATTCTGAAGCTAATTTTCTCGGATTTTGTACGAAGGCTGTTGTGATAATTACACAAATAATGCAGAAATTTGTTTACATTGTTCGAACTAGCATTACCGAGCTACATAAGTTTAAGTCAATCTGAAATCGAATATAAAATAGACAATAAGATGCATCATGCGTGGTAGATTATGATCTTGACAAATCATCAACCTTGTAATGATCCGCATCATCCACAAACTTCTTCATTCATAACGATGAATAGTTTGATGATCGCTCATGAAATAACAGGCTACTTCTAATTACATGATTAGGTTTTTCAGAACACATTACAAAATACTAATGCTTAGCATACATAACTATTTGGAGATTTTGTGCGCAAGAAAAACAAAGTAACGATTTTGGTCCTACCCGGTATGTGTAAACAGCGCCAAACGGGTCACGGAATCGTATGAGGCGGAAATGTGCAAGTATGATTGTTTTACTTTGCTTGGTATTGATCCAGTCTTGCGACTGTGCACGATACATTTGCATTTGGAATTCCGATTTGGAAATAAATGCTATGTGGTTTGTGTTCGGGTATAATGTTTAAGATGCCACATTCGTCATCGTAGACAGCAGATATCTGAAAACACATTCTACTTTTGGTTGGAAAGTGAAATCCATGATGATAGAATATCGAAGTTTCAGTTTTGGGTAATGATGACTAGTTGTTGTTCGTGTTCATCACTCATTTGTTTTGCAAAAATTTAGATGGGAATAAAGAAGACGCTCGATGCAATCCTCCATTTTAGTATGACCGCAGAGCAAATATGACGGTCGAATCTCAATCGGGCGGCCCAAGATCGAATTTCATCGCAGTCGCACTTTTCAAAATTGTGCTCAGCCCGGATCCTCGTATTTCCCAAAATAAAATGGAGGGCAACATTAGTTTAAAAATAACTGCAGTAGACTAGCAGTCTGTCCAGTTGATGAGATTTTATGTCTTGGATGGGATCCCGTTGAAGCTCTTTAGACAAATTATAGTCTTTTGCAACTCTAAGAGAGCTCGGGTTAGCGTCTACAGTGAAATGTCTTGCGAATTTATTTTGCACACAGGAGTTAGGCATGGTTGTCCGTTATCCCCAGATTTGTTCAACTATTTCGTCAACTGGATTACGAACCAGGCATTAACGGACTATCAAAGGTTCAAGTATCAACAATGTCTCTGGATCTCTGACTATGCGGATGATATAGTTGTTTTTGGCGAAAATGCCAAAATGATGCAAAGGCGTTTAGACCGCATTAGTTAGTCTGCTGAAAACGTCGTCCATGAAATAAACGCAGTAAAAACCGTTACACCAGGCGTCCAGCATTTGAACGTCCAAGTCTGTCCGATCGAATATATGTCCCATTCTTCAAACACCTCGTTTACAGTATGCTGCCCAATGACTAGTCAAAAGATGCCGTGAATGTTTTGGTTGATCGTGCGTGTAATTCGTTTTTTTTTCTCAGCTAAAATGCACCGTTTAGTGCAACCTGGGGATCGTCTCAAGACTTAAATATGTGTTAATCAAGCAGCGATCGGTCTGTACAGCTTTATGGATGTGAGACGTAGCCGCTGAGGTCACACGATGCACAATCTTTAAAAGTGTTTGACCATGGAAGTCTTAGGATTATTTTGGGCATCTTATGCACTGACCGGGTTTCAAACGTTGCCTTGTAAGCGCCATGTAATAGAATTGTCCCACTTTCCGCTTACATCCAACGGTGAAGACTGCACTGTTTTGGCTACCTCCACCGAAAGATAGACTCAGCGCTCACGAAACTCGTCCTAGACCCTAAACCCGCTGGTACTTGGCGTCGGCGACAAAGCAGGCAAGTTAGGACCTGGCTGTTAACTGCGAAGTAGGAGGTAGACGTCTTGAGACTGCTTACCGTCTAGGGCGTTTAAAAGTGGAAACGCAAATGGATCACGATCTGCAACGATCTTGCTTCCCATCAACGTGCGTAGGGTGCCGCGATTCGAAACATCAATGAAGCCGGCCAATTCACACGTAGAGGCAGCCACACAAAATTAAAAGTAAGTAAAGTAGACAACATATTCTGCATCCTATTATTTTATACCAACTTTTATGGCAATTCACATCAAAAACAAGTGAATTCGGTGTTATCGGTTGAAATTCTACGATTATATTTAACGTGAAATCAATCTTTTATCGCTAAATGTTTTATCGCTTGGTTAGCGCCATTGTGTTAAAAGTGTCCCTTTACTATGTTTCAATAACTTCATTTTTCCTATATTATTTAAACCGACTTTTATTTGTTTTAATATTCACGTGACCTCTAATTTAAATTCTTACCTGGTGGTGGAATAAGCTAGGAAAACGCTAGTCAACAACGCGCTTATGAATTACGGTTGATATCAATAATATAAAGTCCAAAATAAATACGTTTGAGCGTAACTTTTTGTCATACCATGCCAATAGGCAGCATATGGTAAGGGATTATTTTTACTTATATTAGCACGAATTTTGTAGAGATGATTGGGCTTCATTCGTTGCAAATAATCTAAGACTGCAGCATTGATATTGCTTCTATTCTCGGTACAAATTTCTCGCTATTCCCAAACGCGTAATAAATTATAACTAAGAATGATATCCATCTAGTCATGGGCTGCGCAACTGAGTGTGACGAACTAGACAAATTAATAACTCTTACAAGCTATTTTGTGGGTTGTATACTACTAATAGATAGATTATGAATTTAAAATAAAATTAACGGTTAAATGGTTCATGAAGTTCATGAAGTTCATTGAGCTTAACACGTCTGATAATATAATAATAAATCATTTAAATAATTACCTTCTGCCTCAATGTCATTACATATGTTTTGTGGCCCAATCTTGGCACGGAAAATGTCTCACCTTACATCTCTTACCGTCGTGCTAATGTTCACTTTTCGTTATTATCAGACTGAAAGGATTATTTTAAAAATATCCATATAATTTAGCTCAAACGGCACACGCTTCAAGACCAAGCACCTCATAAATTCCATTTTGAATCTCATTAATCAAGTTTTGAACGATAGCTGGCGTGGTGTTGCGGAAAAGGGACTACATTATTTGTTAACATATTATTCGAGCCTTAGAAAATTTGAAAGATCTATGTTGGTCTTGTACTATGTCGGCACGGGTTGTTAATTTGTGGTATTTTCCGAGCGAAACAGGGGGAATACAAACTCACCAGTGGATATTGAAATGATGTGTAGCAAGTACATGGCAACTTGCGTTGAACAACATATGGTCTCCATGTGTGAAGTAACGTTACCTGAGGGTTACCAGATGCTCACAAGTTATGAAAACATATCCGTTGGGAAAGTGGAACGGTATACGCTGAAATGACAACAAAAAATACGTCATGCTAACGGAATAATTAAAAAAGATGGTACAAAAATGTTCAGAATACGAATTTTAAAATGGTTGTTGGTTGTTATTAGGTAAAACCTGGGGTACCAATTAATGATATGATATGATTATGTATATTAAAAAATACAACGTTTTGGTAAACACGCATTCGATGAAACGCAGAACGGTTTTCGAATGTATGAATAATGTAATATGCGCCCAAGTTGATTATAAAATTAGCTTTATACGCACCCAGTAATCTTGTATGCAGATAACTATTCGTTAAACTTGTAATCTAAAAATAGGTTCATCTTAAACATTTTTTTTAAAATTCAAACCAACATATTTGAAGTTTAGTATAACGGAGCAAGGTGTTCAACTACGGAATCACAGGATGACTATTGATCAAAGATCGAGATATTTATAGTTAACTGAGTGTAATTTTACTCATTTCCCTTGCAGATACACATCACGACAGGTTTTGTTCTGTTTGCCCCGATATTACTTTATGATTCTGTATTTAAACATCATATAGTTAGTTGTACTAACTCTATCTAACAGTTGCTCCAAATTAAAACATTTTAACACTAAATTTTTTTTAAGTCACGCTGAAGCTAAGCTGGCATCTTCCCTAAACCGTTAGTAGAGTGTAAGTGCGGGGTAAGTGAGCAACAAAACATGGGTTCGTAGTGAATATATACGCTTTCATCTGTAAATTACAATACCATAATCGTGTAAGAAGTGAGCACTGTATGCAAATGCAAACGGTGGCTTAAACCCAAAATAGAATTTTAATTTATACCACAAAGGTTTACAATGGGACTAGCACAAAAATGAAAATTCATAGCGGAAAAATCGAGATGTATATCTGGATTACTCAGTGATTGTTTGAAATCTAATAATTTTTTGGCAAATATTTGTATAGATATTGCTAATTTGAGCAAACAATTAATCCGGCTTATTTGTAGTAAATGTGGTTATATGATAATGCGAAATCCGCTTGATTATTAACAAAATATTACTGATTCTATCTCACCTTATTCAAAATATATATTAAGTGTTGAACTGTCTGATCCCAGTAAACAATGTACCTATGGGTGTAATCTTTCAAGGGTTGAAAAGCAGCTTTCGTGGTATATAAACGAACATGTTTTAAGTGTACTTTTATTATTAGAATGAATTCAGGCGATGTACGTGAATAAAGTTCAATGCAGTTGTCGAACGCCAGCAGTCTGTACGATTGTCGACTTGGTATAAAAACGTTGGCGAATGTCTCCAACAAAAATGTCAGCTGAATTGAAGTTTTACGAATGGATTATCCGAGCGAATAGTTGCAGTAAAATTTAATTTTAAGCCGATTACCATTCATGAGTCGCCAATAGGAAAGGGTAAACTATTGGCAACCATTAACTGGCACCACCATTTGCAGGCAATAATTTTCTAACCAAATTCGCTCCAAAACTGGGTAATGAAATATAAATTATGGAAGATTCACTGATCTATTTGATTTAGAACTAAGATGAAATAAGAGGTAAAATTGCTGTTGCATATTTCAATAGCAGAACGATATTTTTGGTCTTCAATTTTTCTGCGATCGCTGACATTTTTCGTTTAGTTTGGCAACAGTTTTGAAATTGCGTCTCGTTTCTGTCTCGGTCGTTAACTAATGTCACACACAAGATTTTTATCTCATTCGAAATGGGCACTTTTATCATGTTCCCATGGTAAAAATGATTGAGAAAGTTTAAAGATGGAAAATCTGTTAAGAAATTATGTCTGAATGTTGCACTAGAGCAGATTTATTACATATCGAACGGAATTTCTCACTGAGAAAATAGTCCTAACATTGTTGATTTTTTTACCAATCACAACATATCGGTGTTTATATAATTTAAATCTGTAAATATCCGTTTCGAATTATTGCTGTCATTCTTTAATTTATTGTAAAATCATCATTACCCAAACAAATATTTGTTCGGTAGTAACGGAAATTTAAAATAATACTTCAATGCGTTTAACAGAAAGCCTCTTGTTTGAAACAGTGAAGCAGTTTCGCAATAAAATTTATATTTAGCCTACAAAATGGCTTTAATTAATTTTGCTTTCACGATATTTATTTACAAAAAGAAATTTCGATCACCACTACCACTATACTACTGTTTCATGGCTCAATGAACCGGATTTTACTGTCTCCACCTGATAGCAACAAAATAGCAGAAACGGGTCGTGTTGTGTAAGGGATGTGGTGTGAGCACCAGAATATATTGGTCGTTTATAAGCGCTCGATTGCCTGACCAAGAATAACTTTGTGAACATTGTAGTTCTTTGTAAAAATCCTTTTAAACAAGTAGACCTTTGTTTACCACTATACCACTGTTTAAAAGCTCACTGAATCTGATTTTACCGTCTGTACTTGATGACGGCAAACAGACGATCCGGGGTCGTGGTTAGTAAGGGATGTATGTGTGAGCACCACAATATTATATATATAGATACATTATTGTGTCGCATAATCATTTGTTTTGAAATTATTGGTTTGAGTATCTAAATATTAGCTTTGGAAATATTCTCAACGCTGCAAATGCCTACGATTTAATATGTTGTTAATGTTATTACATGAGTGAAAAAATATCTTTTTAAAATATGTGTTTTTCATGAATAAGTGTGTGAAATTTAGAATTAGATGGCTGATGCTTTGATTACAATTTCTTTTAATGACGACATCAAAACCCATTCATTCGCTAAAGGTGTCGCTCTTGTGAAATAGCGTGAAAATACCATTTCCAATCCTTTACGTTTCACTTTGTGAATATAATCGCCTAGATCTGCTGGCTGTATCACAGTTTCAATACGAGTTCTCTTGCTCATCTCTTCAAAGATTCAAGTCACACATGGTTCATAATCCCACTGAATATAAAACAAAACAATATCCGGAAAACACAAATATTTTATAAATTTATGTTCATTGCGTACACGATGTGCTTGTTGTGTAGGTTGTCTGTGCCAAACTTATCAATCGAAGGACGCCGAAAAATCTCAGGTGGAGACTTGGGCATCATCGGAAAGCTGATGTAATCGAAATCATTTCCACTAGCTAAATTAGCTAAGAATTTCTCAGCAAACATTTTGGATTCTATTCGCCAAATGATGCTACAAATGTAAATATGTAGACAACATCAAAATATGACACACATACAAAAGATGAAACACAGATTATTTTTCAATTGTTCAGTGATAACATCCTTTTCACAGAGTAATGTTGAAGCGAATAGGATGAAGTACCGATGTTATAACGATCTTCTAGATCACAATATAATGTTGTCAAGTAAAATAGTTTTAGAGCGATTAGAAATTATCGGCGAGATGATAAGAATAATTCGATCACAATAAGAACAGCGTTGTCTCTGTATGATTTCAAAAATTCCTTCACTTGTACGCTACTTAGGGTTAGACGTGTCAGTCAGCCACCAATACAGTGAATTCGGCTTGATACTTTTTGGTACATTTGAACGTTTTTTCTTCTTCCAATGTTGTTCAGATTTACAAGTTTCTTAAAAATGTATCAAGTGTGCTGTGTTTTAAATGGGGGCTTCTGTTGCTCGCGCGTTCATTTGCAAACACCCGACCACTGTAACGCAGTCGCTTTCCGCTAAAAGCATATTTGTTACATTGACCAGTAAAATGTTGCTTCGCACATACAATGTTAAATGATTCATGGATGAACAAGTCAGTAGCATAGAAGTCACAGTACGTCACGAGAATCAATAATGATTATTGATTTTATCGAATTGCAACTGCTTTGTTGTACATGAGAATCGAAAGAAACTTTGATATCATTCACCGGATATTGTTCCGATTAAAAGGCCGGTTTGGTGATAAAGGTGATCAACTGTTCTCAATTATGAATAACCAAAATGAAAAGGAAATTCGTTTATATATATATATATATATATATATATATATATATATATACCGATTGAGGTGTCTACAAATATATGCTAGATATATATCCTTACTGACATACGAAGGCTTATTGAATTTCACTCAATGATAAGTTACCTCTTGTCCTTAACATATACAGACATACATGCAACCGCATAAATTTATCATTGGCTCCTCAACTATAAGTTACGAATATAATATTCAAACTCGTATTATTTGTTTGAAAATTAGTGAACAAACACTTTATCTGTGATCGCAAATTCCGTTCGTGCTATTTCGCAAGGACAGTTCAGACAGAAACAAAATAATTCGGACAATTCCAGATAATCCTGCTTTGGTTTGAGCTTACCGAATATAAATTTAATCATACTAAATCGTAGTAAATTGTTATCAATTTACCGGTCACACTATGTGGGTGATTGCACGTAATGTAGAAAGTAATTTACGTGAAACCTAGTTGTTGTGGTCTCATAAATAACTAAAAAATCAAGAAATATTAAGGTATTAGACAGGTCGCTACTATGCAATTATTCGAGGTAGCCTGTTCCAACTATCTTAGGGAATTTATCAATAAATTACCCAAGCTTGCTAAGAAGTGCGTTGGGGAAACAATTTTCATACAACATTATGAAAAGATTTTATTGTAAAGCAACTTTAAAAAGGTGCATAACAAATTTTAAATAAAGTTAACTGACGGTAACTTTGAGAGCATTGATGCAGGAGATTATGCCCAGTAGAATATAATATAAAAATAAGAAACAATCATTCAAAAATTGAACAGAATGCTTTCGCATGCACTTGCGATGAAAAACTGATATGTCCCATGTGTTGATTCTGTGAAATGAATTATCTTGTGAGGGCGTATGTTTCCTCTAACAAAAAACCGATACGTTAAGTATTTTTCTATCAGATATTGATTATTATTAATTCTGAACTAAATGCTTGTGTGTGTTTTGTGTATGTTCCTATGTGTGAACGAACCCATTAAATTTCGAAATTGCTATTTTTTGCTCGCTATGTGAATCACTTTCATTAAGGCATAGCCATCTCACATAGCCAGACGAACTGATTCGTCATGTAACATTCAAAGTTGTGTGAACTTAATCAAACGCTTGCAGCCGACTTTACGTTTCAAAACCAACACTAATAATATTCAACACAATTCCTATTAATTCTTATTCTTATATTAATCAGTAAACTAAATAGAATAACGACCAAAACAATTGAGATCGATGGTGATTGATAACTGAAAAATGCATAGCAAAGCTATTTCTCCGTGGCTGTTGATGTAAACTCTACCAATTATATTTTCACAATGCCATCCCATACTGGTCAACATATTTTGTCACTGCAGTGGTATTTAATTAGTTTCAAAACATTAGAGGATTCAGATGTTTGTCGGGTGGGAATTAGTATTGTGTGCGGAGCATGTTAAATGGTTTATTGATTTCACAGGCGTCGGTCGAACAATAAACATAATTTGTTTTGATTGACAATACCATGTATCGTCTCTGGTCTAATGTTATGATTGACGCATAGATAATAATTTCTGTTCATGAAAGAATTTAGTTGATCATTTTACTGAAAGTTTCATCGCAGCAACAGGAACCGCAAATAATCAAAAATGAACCAACGATTGAGCATAGACACTCTGTTGGTGAACGTCGTAGTGGCAAAAAAAGTTTGTAATGAATCGGTGAGAGTAGTTTATTGGTAATGTATCGCTTCTGACTCAGAAGCTTTTTCAGACCAAGATATTATACGGCATGTAGGGGTGGTGGTGCGTCAGTTGATATTGAACGCGCCTGTCTATCTTAACGAGCGCAGAACCCACCATGGACTGTGCAGTTAATAACCAGCTTAGGATTGGTCGGGTGAATGAAATTCAAGCTTGATCTCTGTTCGTAGTGACACCCGTGGTCATGATTATGATTCCCCGATCTGTCACGAACATTTTCCATTACGTCATAGTAGCATAATTTAAAAATTGACAAGACTTAACTCTCACCGAAACCAGGCATAAAACTGACCAAAAATGGACGATAATTAAGTGTTACAGCATAACAACATGCCGTGTGTAAGAACCTATCAAATGTATGACTTCATGCTACGGAAACCAGTGATGCGCAGTGTCCCTATGGGTCTCAGTGGTTAGCTAAATTGAGCGCTGGTTCACTAATAGTTTGCTAACTGAAACATTTATATTGCTGAACAAATACCTGTGAACTTGTTAACTTTTATTGGATAATGCTGGCAAGAATAACCCTTTGAATCACATGTATATGGTTCGAAAACATGCGAATTCTGATCGTACGGTTCTTAGCTGCTGGGTGCAAACAGAAGGAAACTGGCCGTCGATTTTGGTTGAGCCCCATGGGATTAAACCATTGAGTAGTCACGTCATTGATCAAGTTGGCTGTGCCTAACTTATCGAACGAATTCACGCACGGATCATGATCTTATTGGCTTTGCGCGATGAGTAAAAATTAGCCCGAAACTGGTCGTGTGGTGTACGATAGAAACAAATGCAAATACGAATCTATTTTGTACACTTGACTTAACTGACTTAATCCCTTGAGTTCCTGGAGAAACATAGGGCCTCGGTAACTTGTCTATACTTTGGTCTGTCCATAGCAGCCAGTTTGATGTCGTTCCAGTTAAGTCCACACTTGCGGATTTCCTCTTCACACGAGCGCTTCCAAGATAGCCTTGGGCGTCCGACCTGTCTCTTCCCGATTGGGTTCCATACCAGAGCATGACGCGTGATGTCATCATAAGGTTTCCGCAAGGTGTGCCCAACCCATATCCACTTTCTTCTACTGATCTGCTGGCCGATCGGGTCCTCAGCAGAAATCTGCCACAGGTCTTGATTCCTTATCTTTTCTGGCCATTTTACCTCAATAATTCGACGAAGGCAATTATTGTGGAATGATTGCAAGCGGCCAGAAGACTTTGCTGTCACTCGCCAGGTTTCCGATCCATAGAGTAGCACGGATTTGACGTTGCTTCTGAATATACGGAGTTTCGTGCGTTTTGATAGAACCTTCGACTCCCACACTGTCGAAGGCTTTCTCAAAGTCTATGAAGTTGAGGCAAAGAGGCGATTGCCATTCAATGCTTTGCTCAATTATTATGCGGAGGGTCGCAATTTGGTCGATACCAGACTTTTGTTTTCTGAAGCCTGATTGCTCTGGCCGTAACACTTGGTCGATAGCGTCGCGCAAACGCATATTTTGTACAAATACGTATTATTTTCAGAACAGTTACCAAAAATGCTTAGTATTATGCTGTTGGCAATGCTCAACTGAAGAAAAAGCTAAATGAAAATTCATTTGAGCGTAATCGAAACTTGGCATTTATTTTATTTATTTTCTCTCAATATGCTTGCGAATTTGTATGATTCTATTGAAATGTAGAAAATTAAACAAGAAAAAAAGACTGAAAACCTATCCAAGTGGCACTTCATATTTTCAATTCAAAAAATACAATATTATGTGAAGCACTGGTAAGAAGTGAATTTCAATTTATTTTGCGTATTTGATTTGTTCCGTTGCAATCGATAAATCTATGACACGTGAACGCTGCCTCAAAGTTAATTACCGAGAATGACTAGATTATCTGCCAGTGGTGTCAAACGGAAAATTCTTTGTTGTGCCATACCGAATCTCTCAGCCATTTCTGAATCGCATTTCTAGACGTTTAATGTACGGCTTCTACTTTCATCACACAATCCATTACGTACATAGAATTGAAATGGTATATCTTGCCAGACACATTGTGGATATTTCTTGTCTCGTGCATAGAAATAATCAATATGGAGGCTGTTTAGCAAGGGGGATTCTTTATTATTTGTTTTTATTGGGAAAGGTTACTGGAAGAAAAGCAATGCTGTTTGTAAATTCAGCACTGTATCAAATCCTATCTAGCATTGTAATATTGAAATTGTTTGTTCAGTTTTCAAATTGCATCAATAAAGCGCGAACCGAGGCTATGTTTATTGATTAGACCTTGGAACTGAAAAAAAGGAGATTTTCTGCAGTTTTATTTGTATGAAGAGTATTTCACCGAAACAACAAGCTGCATGACAATTATAATTTCTTCGAAGAGTAGCGATAAAATGCCGGAAATTGTGATGTTGCCAAAAATAGTGAAAATCTTACTTGAACAATTCAATGTTACATCTTCGCATGGTCCCGGTGGGATACCCTTTGGCAGGTAGTATACACAGCACATACTTACAAAACTACGCTAATGACCATCCAATTTCATCACTGCTCTATTCAAAAAGGGAAAACGCGACCTCATGTAACTTAATATTCGGTGATTGCGCCAACTCATCGTATAGTATTAAAAACTTATGGTAACGAACTGCGCGAGCTCGCCCCTCTAGTGGAAGGCACAAGAACGCGTGGTCATGTACTCAAGGTTCAAAAGCGCAGAATGCTCAGCATTCGGCAAAAGTTGTTACCTGGTTGAGTGCGCTTCCGAGTTATCGCAGTGAACTCTACAATCCAGGGCAAGCAATTCGTGGACAAGTTACTACATGACATCACTGGGTAAAAGTTGAACACTTCATTTTTTATTCTCCTGGACTATATTATTGAGTGGGAAGAGATGTGAGTCTCTGTTGTTTATCAGAAAGAAGAAGAAGAATCGCTGCCACATTTTTACTACATCGTTTTTAGAAATTGTGTATAGCCGAATGCATGTAATTTCCTGAAAATATTCAAACCTCTATGTGTTTTTCAGTTTATCGCTTAATTTAACAGGGTGTAGCTGTTGTTAAACTGCACAGTTACCCAGGGTGATAAAAATAACCGTGGTTTCCCTGTTTCGACAAATTACAAACTTATCATAGTGTCAATAGTGAGCTAATATGACTTATTTTGTTATATTCATTATGAACTTAGTGACTTTATAGGCAAATTTGAAACTAAAAGCTTTGTTATGTGAAACAAGTTTCTAATATGTGCACAAAAATCATGTGCCTTTATTTTCGCTTGAAAATTAACATCACGTTCAAGATTCGATTATATTGTTAACCAACTTACGGGTAACATGCATTTTACACATTCAATATCAACTTTACCCTCGACACACTTAACCAGTTTGGTAATCAAACGAATTGTGTTGATGATTGATGTTTTTTGCTTTTAGTATCACAAACACACCACTAAAATGATTTGCGATTTCGCCCAATAATCCAGCAGTACCTACTTCGAGGTTTGGAATCTGATGAAGTAGAACAAGGTTATTCTTGAGTGAAACAAGTCCATGCGAGTCTAAAGCAGACATATTAAAATTCACCAAACTATTTGTTCTGAGACTTACGATCAAATGAAATTTGCAAGAAATCCCGGGAAATTTGGCACTTAAATGTTCCATCATTTCAAAATAATATATACTAAATCGCAAGGTATGCGAATGATACAACATTCCATAGAATACTGAAACCAGTAGTAAAATAATAATGAATAGTTATTCTAGACGGGGTAGGGGTAAGCAAACACATAACTTGGGCGGACCAAAGTTAAATGTTGTTTATAAAATCTGAATATTGCAAGTGCTGGGCACATGACGAAAATTACAATAATAAGGCTGGCCACGCTTTGTTTTGAATTCGCGCAAAGCGACAGGATTTAAACAAAAATCGAAACATTCAAAACAAAAACATTAAACATTCAAAAACAAACTATCATCTCGCTTGGGCTTCCATAATCGTTACATAATCCTAACTCGGTTTCGTCATAAAAACAAATCGCTCACATTTATTGATGTTATACTGCGAGGAAGTCGATTAAATTATGTGTATTACGCGGAATTCTTGCCCAATATCGATCGAAATGCTTTTGAGAATTTCGCATATATCTTATGAACTTAATTAAATTCCGAATATCAAACATTTATGTGTTCCGATGAATCATTCTAGTCTATTCAAACAAATTCACAGATTGGCAAGCAAACATTCTGTGTGGAATGCATACGAGTTAATCATATCCTATTTAAATATTAGATTCACATGGGATATTGTGATTTCGGGGAAAAATTAGTCAATAAATGTGCCATCATGGTATTGATTCAGTGAAAACACAATAGTAATACAACCATTATTCCAGCGGTCAAATTTTTCATAAAAAATCTGTCAAATACTCTGGTTAATTTTTTGTAATTGTTATAAAGTAATTGTTGTAAGGTATAAATCTACGGTTTTCGTAACCTCGAATTAAACGGTCAGAATCACATTTCACATAGATTAATAACGTTCAGTTAAACAAGTCGCGCTTGTATGCCACTGTTGGATAAACCTGGTACGACCAACCTATTCATTCACAAGTCTCCAAACACATGTATAATGGGGTTGAACCCATAACTATGAACCAAAATATTCATTTGCATGCATTTCCATCACACACACACCCCACGATGGGATTCGTGTTGTTTGCACTCATCAGGTAGTGACAGTGAGATCAGGATCCGCGTGCGCTTGAATCAGTGGAGGAATGATAAAAAGAGCGCTTGTATGCCACTGTTGGATAAGGCGGTACGACCAAGCTGTTAAATCACATGTCTCCAAACACCTGTACAATGGGATTAAACTCACTGGCTTCAGCAAAAGATCCGTATTTGAATGCACACCCTGCGGACGCTTTCGTGTTATTTGCACTCATCAGATAGAGACGTTATAAAACTACGAAGAAGTGGTAAACGAAGTTTGAACGTATAAGCCACTGTTATATAAAAGTACATGTGTGTGGGCGCGTGCGCTTAGGCAGGTTGGGCGAGCAAGATTTATCCAACAGTGGCGTACAAACTAAAACTTGGTTTACCATTTCTCCACTGGTTCAAGTCATGTGAATAGTGATCGCACCGTCCCTACCTAATGAGTGCAAGCAACCCGAAAACTGTCGTGGAAAGCCCATTCGAATGCGGATTTTTTCAATCAAACATATTTACTTGTATGCGGGGCATGTGATTAAACAGTTTAGTTGTGCCAGCCTTATCCAACATTGTTTTAAAAATAAAAGGAATTAAAAATTTCTGGCGTCTAGAAGGTTTTCATTTCAAACTAAATCAGATATCTTGCTTATTCAACTTGAATACACTGAAATTATATATTTCTGTAATAACAATTATTAATTCTGGAACGGAAAAGATATGTTCGATTTCGTTTACAGAACCGAATATTAGGATTATTAATCGCATAACAAAATCGAAGTGTGCGTATTTTTAAAGCTTCGTGACAGACAAAATATCCATGCTATGTGGCTGTTCACGTGCAAAAAATCAAGAAATCTTTAATCCGGGAACTCAAGCAATTCCGATTGTCTCGATGACAAAAGCTCGCGTTTTATCCGACGGGCGTATGTCTAGACAAGAGCAGTCAGACACCACTCAACCCTCATGTCTCTTTGTTTTTATGACAATTGATTCAAGGTAGTTTCGCGTGCTCCTGGTAAAAGCACGGTAGTAACTAGAGGTGCTGGAAACGAGCGTTTCGAGAACTACGTTTGGCCATTATTGGTCTTAATTAAATTTCATGTGTATCATGTATCTATGTGATTCAAGATTCAAGAATTTATCGTATAAAAAAGCTTGTAGCTGTACAACACCATAAGATATTCGTATAAGAAAAAAAATATATATACATATAAAAAGTTGAGGCGTTGGGAAGATCGACACTTGTTGTAGTAAGAAAGAATGTCATATATTGTCTCGGTATGATGGAAAAATATTCGTTAGGATAAATATCGTGTTATATAAACGGGATGTACAACATCTGACGGTAGAGAGTCCCATAAGAAACAAACGCGCATCGAATAGAAGAACCGACGGTAGTTCCGATGAGAATGTGGAATATTAAATGCTAGCGGATGAGTACGTGTGACATGGCTTGACCGGAGGCGAAATAGATGCTTGAGAGGGGGCATCTTTGAGTTCATTATTTTATAAATTAGGACTAGATCGAATCGAACCCGTCTGCGAGGCAGTGTATCCTAATTAAGATGAACCAGTCGATCCTCATATGGTAGGTTGCGAAGACAGCCAACCATTTTAGTTGCTCTGTAATTAATCCTCTCGAGCAGCTTGATGTCCTTTTGTAGCCACGGTGCCCAAACTTGCACTGAATAATTCATCACCAGGTTAATATACGTATTTATGAGCATGTATATATACCGAGAGAAAATGATTGATTATATGCGTCTTGGGAATAAAGATTGCGTGCGATGACTAGATAAACTCGACAATGACCATTGACGTTCTTTGACGTTCTTTGACGTTCATTCAACAAACCTGTATGAGAAAATAGTTACGCATTTATCAATGTTAAGGCTTGAGTAAAAACCTGGATAATGTGACAAGTCTGGGTTCTAAAATTTGTACTGTTTATGAATGAGGTATTCAGGGTGTTCACTAATGTATTTCAGTTCAGCGAAGCCTCATAGAATCAGCTGCAGCGTGTTGTCCACAGAAGGCACGATAGTCATATAATCGACTATGGACAAACGCAAACATATATTTCGAAAATTCAAATTTATCATTATGAAGAAATTTCAGGCACAATATTATTACTGAAAAATATTAAAGGTATTAACAGATTATAGAAAAATTAATATCAAAATAACTATACATAACAAAGCATTGGAGCTATCTTTTCCAACCAATAGTTTAATTTAAAACGCACATAGTTGTGATTAGTTAAACATTTTCTCGTAAAATAATATCACGAAATATGTACTTACGCGCAAAAGCCGTGAGCATTACGATACATGTTTCGTTAAGCCCAATACTATTCACCAATTGTCGGTATTCAATCTTTTATATGCATTACTAACGCAAGATCGACAACCAATTTTTCGAGTGCAATCCACTTGTGTGGAAACTCGAAAAGTTTTAACAACCTATGTAATGATATTTTCCCGAAACTTGCACAAGTTCAGGCAAGGCTGCCCGTTATCGCCAGGTCTACTCAACTTTGTGGTCGAATGCATTATGAACCAGGCGTTAACGGACTACCAGAGGGTTCAATTTACAAAGGATTTTCGGATCTTTGATCTAGAATACGCTGTGAAGCGAGATATTGATGCACAGGGACAGCTAACTGTTTAAGGTATTCGCAGGTTTGAAATGCGTCTGCATAACAATATGCAACGATCTTGACTCCGATTGACGCGCGCGGTCTAGCCTAATTCGAGTCCTCAATAAACCCGTCTTACTCAAACGTGGATATGGCAGCACAAAAGTTTAAGCAAGTGAGTAAGTTTTTCCGTATTCGTCTTGAGTCATCGAATTTGTTCCGAGAAAAAAGCGTGGCGATTATACTTTCGCAAACTATGTTTACTTTGTATATCATTTGAGAGTTTTACTTCAGAAACATTTACATTGAGCAACGGCTTTTATGCACACTCGACTAAATGTATCAAGTCTACAATTATTCGACATTTTCCAACTATTCTCTATCGTTTTACCTGGTTGTATTTGTTTGAAAATTTCCACCGAGTAGAATGGTATATACTATTGTTACTAGGAATGAGCGTTGAAAAATTTAGAACGGGTAAAGAATCTGGTAGTATTCTAACTAAATTGGAACATTTATACAGATATTTTTAATCAAACTTATGTTTTCAAACTCAGATATTATATCCTGACTGCATTATATGTATTGCATGGTCAATTAAACCTTGAAACGTTTCCTTGTAATTTAAAACAATTATTCTCATGATTATTTGCAATGATATAATGAACTACTAATTCAAAATAATACAATAGTATAGTATTCTATCCCTCGCAATTACACACCAGAACCGGTTTCTGGCTGTTTGTCGTCCTCAGGTGATTACAGTAAGTTAAGTTTCAGTGAGACTTGCAACATTGGCGAAGTGATCAATAAACCTAGACTAAAATAGAATAGAATACTGATTTATCAAAATTCATTTACTTTTTTATCTTTTCACTTGTGTTAGATATCTCAGTTCTTCTCTCTCATTAAACACAAAACTTTGGTTCACTCAATATTCATGTTCATTGGGTATTCATTAGGAATTATTAAACTAGAACAATTATTTGATACCGTGACCTTTCTACAAAATACTGACCAAATTATTGTACGATCGTTTGAAAAATGTTTCTCCAGTTCTGCACAAATAATGTTCGCAGTAGACATATAAGTATACTCGGAAGCCGGCATTGCGTCAAACCTATAAGCGATTTAGCGTATCTTAGCGTAACCGAATAGTTCAATCAGTAAAATGTCAAAAATTGATTACAAAGGTCAGTGAGAAATTGGTGTAAAGTACATATTCACCGGAGCAGTTGGCTGGGGATTTCAAACAGGCAGGTTGTCTGACTGGTGGATTGTTAGAGACCTCGTCGAATTGTCTGACAAGTCGGACAGGCGAATTCGTTATGAAACAGTATCATCACCTGTCAACGGAGATCGCTGTGTGCAATTTATGCCTTGTCAGGTGCCGGGAAAAAAAACTTGGTTTTCGTTGCATATTTAATATGCAGCGGTAATATGAATGCGTATTTTTTCAGTATATTGCCGGTTTGTGGAAAATCAAAGATACGTTTACTAGCATAATGTTCTCTTCACGTGGCGCCTAGAGGCATCCAGAGGATTATGTCAACAGACGATTGTCAATCGATAAATCAATACACCGATGTTGGAAACTGAAAATAATCTTAGCAGATCGATTCGCATAATTGTGATAATTCTAGCTAAATTGTTGGCAATATTGCCTGAAATCACATTACATCATTATCTATATTAAATTTGGTCCAGTCTCCCGACGCAGTCATTATATTACACTTCAGATATTATTGTGCCACATAATCTCTCGTCGAAACGTTTACTCAGTACGTGCTTTCTCTCTCTACAATTCCTTATAATCTGAAATCGTGACACAGTTTACGGAAAACAATCACTGTTTCCGGTTTAAAAACTCATGTTTAAAAACAATTCACTCAAACAAACATTTCCACCATCAATTCCAGCCCAATTTGATAACTGGAATTTTTATACACGAACACGTCTGACATTGTTTCCACAACGTTCAAATACATAATCACAAAGTGTTTCCTAGCAAAGTCCCTCGCAGTTTCACATCACAACTGGTATCTGGTTGATTGCCGTCATCTGGTAGAGACTCAAATTTTAGAACCAATGAGCCTTATATTTGAACGCTACTGTAAACAAGGTTCTCGCTGAGAACTACGATGTTCAAACACAATATAAATGATTGTTACCGGGTCAATCGCTCATAGCGCTCATAAACGAAGAATTCATCGTGTCGCTCGAATTCCTCGCACTTTTACATCACATCCGTTTCCTGGCGGTCATTAGATGCAGATAGGGAAAGTAATGAAACGGTACAAATTGTTGTTGGCCTCCTTCGGTCGATGTCGACCATGGATGAACATCACAATCGCATGATTTTTTTTAGATTCCACAGCTTTTTGAATGACTAAGCAGTCCGATTCGGTAGGAACAATCTCTCTCGCAGCGCTTGCAACGATAGTCAGAACTCGGTTGTAGGGTGTCAGTTGCACGCAGGCGGTGTGATCTACGTTCAGCAGCCAAGAGCTGTATTTGCTCCTCCCCAGCGTGCAGACGACAATTTACACCATGCCTCTAATGTAAACGGTCAAGAGCAAGTTCTTCCCAACTTGCGGGGTCGATGCCAAGAGCTTTCATATCTCTTCTTGCAAACGTCTTTGTACCGCAAGTGCGGTCTGCTTAATGGTCGACTTCTTGATTACAACTCACCAAAGAGTAGATATTTCGGAATGCAAACATTTTCCATTCTGTAGACGTGGCCAAGCCACTACATGCGACGCTGTCGTATAGGGTGAACATGCTCTGTAGAGCATCTTTTGGAAGCACTTCAGCATTTGACACTTCGTCCATTCAAGATATGAAGAAGTAGCTCAGATCAAGCTTCTTTTGCTGATAGCAAGTTTGTCAGGCAAGATCGTTTTTTCCTGAATCCATGCTGTGCTTAGGAGATTGAATTGATAATCTTAAAGTGATTTCGTAAGACATCAGCTATGATAGACTCCATTACTTTTGGTAGCACTGATAATAAAAAGCTATCGTACGATAGTTTAATGGATTTTTTCTCTCGCCACCCTTGGGACTAATCAGGCAGTTTTCCAAGTTTCTGGTACAAAGCTCTGCTCGAACATCATCGTGAATACGTCAGATGTCGGTATTGCCAATTCGGAAGATAGATTGTGCAAAATGTTCGCGTGTATATTGTCTATAACGGGTGAGCCTTTTCTCTTCATCGTCATTAATTTTGTTTGAACAACGTTGGGGGGAAACTCCAACCCGTGAAGAATTGGCAGGCTGCAGCTGTCAGAGTTTAAGGGCCGACACTTGTGAGACAACTGAAGCGAATTGTTGTCGGAAAACGTTAGCGCAATCTTTAAATGACGTCATTATTCCACTACCAGAGACCAGTGGCGGTATTCCCATTTTAACCTTCCGGAGGTCGTTGACGTATTTATACAATGCTTTGGGATTTATAATGAATTTTTCGACAAGACTGATTGGGTAATGTTTTCTATCCGCTCGAATGAGGCAGACACACTTATTTCGCAATAAAGTGTAGTTACACCAAGTTGGCCCTAACGAATCGTCCAAGTATTTGTACCAGGCCTTGTCACGCTTAACGACCCATTTCCAAGTACTGCTTCTGAGAGGCTATTTGGACGCTGTTTGTTGCTTATTATTTTCACATACGGAGTTGGCTGTAAAACGTTTCCCAGATTTCTTTAGCTGATTCGAGTTAAAGGAAATCCCGTTGTGAAAATCCAGTTAAACGAGGTTGGTCGGCCACATCCAAGAAAAAATATCCAGCTTTATATCAGCGTCGTGATGAATTATGCCTGACACCTGAAGGTCTGTGGTGTATAAATGATCGTATTGTTATTCCTCCTTCACTTCGCAAACAAATTCTTGATGATTTTCATACGGGTCACTTAGGAATTGAAAAAAATGATATCGTTGGCGAGACAATTATGATGCTGGACTGAAATCGATACTGATATCCGTAGAACTGCTTCATAGCGCCATTCCCGTCAACACGAAATTATTCCGTCAGCCATCCTAATGGACTCCATGGCCATTGACTCGTGAAGCCAGGCAACGTTTTCATATAGATTACTCTGGACCATTCCGAAAGAAATGCTATGATCTTGTAATCATCGTTTCAAAATGCCCAGAAGTATTCCTTACTACTAAACCCAAATCTAATTTCACAATGCTTGCGTTGCGAAAGGTTTTCAGCTGTAAAGGTGTACCTATAGCTGTTTTGAGTGATAATGGAAGCCAGTTTTCTGCTTCATGTGTTACTCAGTGGCTACATTCACTTGATTGCCGACATTTGTTTACTGCACCCAGACATCCACAGTTAAATGGATTAACCGAGCACTTTGTGGGTACACTATTTTCTCTTGCTCATCAACAACATTTAATGAACTTGATCGTTTTAGTGACAATTTCTTGCTTCAATATCTTAATAGTAAACATTCAAATACTGGAAATTCACCATCCATGTTATCAAAATCTCGATTCTTGAGATTTAATCTGCTGGAACTTGGATCCGCCGAAGTGTCCTACTATCGTAGGAATGATTACCATCCAAGTACCGGTATCGTATTAGACAAGATTGAAATAATCGTGGTGTAAAAACTTAATCAGGAAGACGGAACGTTGCACAAGCGTCATGTAGATCAAATCATTTACCAGGATTCAGGTTAGTTGCGTTCTAATACTGGTTGCGTTAGCGATCCTAACACAACACCTCTAGATTCTTCCGAGAATACTGACTCAAGTGAACCTGTCAGACGATCGGAACGACTGAGGAACAAAACTATTCGAGAGTACAAAATTTCGAAAGCGATTGTGAATTGTGGCGGAAGTGGTGATTGTTCAAATGACGATCAATAATACTGTTATTCATACTCTCATTGTTAATCTTATATACATCAATATATATACCGCGTAATTCAAATACTCAGCTTGGTTGATTCTCACTTCTATTCAATATATATATATATAAAGAATAGAAGTGAGACAAGACAAAGTTGCATGATATGACAAAATTTTCATTCAAATGAAAGTATCAGTATTTTGTAAAATTTTGAGTCATTATTGTTTAACTAATCGATACAATTTTTTGAACCCATGGTTTATCGATCAATCAATCATTATAAATTCAAAAACAATTTGAGAGGACTGATCGAAATATTTTGGCGCCTGATACGAGCACGATATCAAAACAAAAATCCGGTACTTACTTTGTTCAATTTGTTGTGAATTGTTCTGGAGTGAATGCAATTGAATCCGGACAATGCTGATAGACACTTCCAGCGTTGTGTGTTATTCACGGTCCAATTCAGATAATCGATTTCAACGACATTTAAATATGTTATGATTAATCTGGTCGTCGACTGTTCACAATGTTGGCCTAGTTGTGGTTGTCATCACATTCAACAATGCGTCCAACATTGGGTAGTTTGGTGTCGTGGTACAAAAGTGACAAGCGGTGGCTAGTAGAGCGTGATTGTGTTGTTGTTGTTGTTGTTGTTCTTGTCCGAAATGTGTACAGTCATGCACTAGCCGATTAGTGGGAAGTTGTTGGTCCAACCGGAACGTTTTTAGCTGAACCATTGTGGTTGCGCCCACCTGTCTGTGCCCATCATCTGATTGGGTGTCTGTCAGTGAGGTAAACATGCTTTGCCACGAGAAGCTTACTAAAAATTCAAGTATTGGAAAATATAAAAAAAATGACTTGCTCGAAAAAAATATTTAAATGTACGTATGAACTCAAGTTGTAAACGAAATTAAAAGCAACATTTAGATAACGCTTCCTTAGAATTTCCAAACATTTAAATTACTTGATGCTAAATGTAGAAGGAATAAACCGGATGGCAATTTTAGTTGTCTTGATTCATGTATTATAATATACTACACAAAAACGAGGCTTATTATTCAATATGCTAATTTCTTTTATTGAAAACCATCAGCTTCATAACACACCTAATTTTGAGCTAGAATAAGCCATATTTGTTTTGCGATTAATTCTTTAACTAAACATGTGAGTTTCTGTGTTCGAATCAATAAGTGAACTTGTCGTACAAAATTCTCCAGAATAAAGCATTCTATGACCACTTTCTGTGCGTTTTTTGCATAATTCAGATTGTTATATTATAATTTCCAAGATTAAAAACACTCCACTTAAATAAACTTGATAATTGCTAAGGAAAATTTACATTTAGTCGAAACGCGTTATCTTCATTCGGTGGCTCTTTTAAAGAAATTCGTAAGATTGAAATGTTCACTGATCTCTCTAACTCTCGTTGCATAAAATAATGTAAAAAATAAGTTCAAATATCCATTTTTGAAAAACGCTATTTATGCGAATTTACCATCAAGCAAAATTACCATCACTGTCTATCTTTGAAAATGGAAGGAGATCGTAAATTGATATATAGGAGTGGAATGGAAGGCAAACCTAAATTGCTATATAAGATTGTCAATACTCGATCGAGCGTGAAAGCTGGGTTTTTCCCGTGTTTACTGACGATGGATTAACAGTCTCAGCATAGGAAACAGCTGATGCGCTCGCTCAATTTTATGCTAAAGTATTTAGTCCGTTAACGATTTCATCAACTGAGGGATTACCGCCATCAATTGTGACGTAACAGCTGACTGAGATTGAGATCAATTCAGCGAGTATACAACAACATCTGTGTCGAATGAACCCCAGGAAATTCCCTGGAGCGGACGGAAACCCACCGACTGTACTAAAATCCTGTGACCAGTAGATTTGTGAACTATTAAGTGAATTGTTTAGACATTCTCTAACCGAAGGAGTGGTGCCAACATAGCGGAAGTCTGGTATAATTTCAGCTATCTACAAGGGTGTTAGACATTCAGATCCTACAAACCGCTATAATGTCACCTTACTTCCTGTGATATCCAAAGTTCTAGAGCGTAAAGTGACGGGAAAAAATAATTGATCACTTGGAATCACAAAATATGCTATCTGTAGCGCAGGATGGTTTTCGTAAATCGCTCTCATGCTTGACAAACTTGTTGACGGTGTTAAACGACTGAATTGAGCGGTTAACGAAGGAGCAACGTTTCACGCTTGCTAACTGGATATGTCTGAAGCTTTTGACCAAGTTGATCACTTCTGAATATTAACAAAGCTGAAGCAGATGGGTATCAGCTTACAGCTACTCGTATGGCTTGAAAGTTACCGCAGTGGGCGAAAGGCGATCGTTCGAATCAACGGGGTAAAATCACTGGCTATTGATGCCTCTAGTGGCGTACCGCAAGGTTCCGTCCTCGGGATAGTTTTTTCTTGGTTAACATCAACGACCGACCAGAAACGCTCTTATGCAAAGTGATTCTTTTTGCTGATGATACTTATCTTTTGACGCGGATAAAATCAACTGCTGACTGTATACAGCTACAAAGTGATTTTGATGCTCTCCATGAATGGTCGGTACGGAATAAGCTACCATTCAATTTTCAAAAATGCAAGGTGTTGAAAATTGGTAAACCAATCCAATATCACTTTGGGCAGACGATTTTGAGCTTGTCCGAGTCGGAAAGGAATCTTGGAGTCTGGTGTGCGGCAGCCCGAAGAACAGCCTGCATTGTTAGGTCATCTAAAAGCGTGCTTCCGAGCTTCTAGGTATGCTGCGATGGCTTTTCAGAACCGTCTCATCTGGAACGTTGTCCACCATCATGAAAGCTTACTTAATTCTAACCATGGACCATGCATCACAAGCTTGGGCTCCATGGTTAAAACGAATAAACTATTGCTTGATAAAATGTTCCATCGTGCAGCCAAACTCGTGAGTGGTTTCCAGAAACTAACATACGAGGAACGATTGCAAAAACCGAAACTCCCTACTGTAGTTCAAAGAAGCCTTAAGAGTGATGTGATTCTAATATAAAAAATATTAAATACCCCACATCATCCTTTAACAATTTTTATTCGAATAAAGTGAGTCACAACATACACGCAGCCACTCAGCGACACTACAAATTCCCCACACCGGTATCAGCTATCGCCGATAGTTTTATTCTGTACGTGCCAGTATCCTTTGGAATGCCCTCCCTGAAACTATTGTCATCGCTCCCAGTGGCGAAAAATTCATTCGAAATTTGGACACTTACTTGTTGCAAAACGATTTAACGACACCTGCGTGTTGACTCATGGTAAGAATTAAACTGGACTATACTCGACATTACATAATTATTTTTATTCCTTTTTCATGTACGAATATTTATTATGATATGGTAATTGTGAAGTTATGTGCTTTTTGTGACCATAAATTCTTGAATCTTGACATCTTCAACCTTGCAATACCCTATTGTATGCTGCTGTATGCTTCCGAGTTGGAAGCGCAAGCCACCAGAATTACAAGCACTCGACGAAACCAAGGCGCTCAATTAAACCGATACTTGTCTCACAATGCTTTTAATTGTTACGGCATTGTTATAAAAATATAAAAGAGTCGAGTCCCATTCTAACTAAAACCGCGGTTGAATATGTGTTAAATATTATTTTCACCGACTATTTTATATTTGCCAACGACAGCTATCATTAAATCACTTCCATTAATAATCTTACTAAAAAATTAACATCATACACATTCGCTGATCGCGATATACATATATTTATATATCATCAATGGAAGAAGAAACACAGAACAAGCCACAATTAATAAATGGCTGTATATTAGTTTTTGATCAATAGGTATGCTAAAAATCGATTGCGGTACACTGACATGTACAGGATTATACACTTTCTTAGAATTGTCTGAAACGCGGATTGAAAACTGTCTGAAAGTTGGTGTACAGTTTAGGAGATCAAAGCTTTCGGGGATTAATAATTGAAGAAGAGGCTTAAATGTGAAAGCGAGAAATTTATTCGTTACTGCTGTTAGTATCAACCTCAAAAATTAACCGGGCTTTTAAGATTTTTGTTTGAAACCTCCAAAGTTCAGTTTAATTCAACTGAACTAAAACTAAAACTTTTCGAGTACATTAAAGCGAAGTTTTAATTGTAATTTCTATCGTTTGAATTTAATACTGAAATTACATATGTTTTGGAAATAATTAGCTATGTCCTAAGAATCTTTAATAGCCAGTTTTGTATATATCCTTCACAAACCGAGTCTAGCTCCTGGCCTGAATGCTTGGTTTCGTATGCTCCAAGAAAAATGCTTCCAGTGTAATTTAAAAAAAATGATGGTGATGGCGTTAGCTTTCTAAAAATGTAGCTTAAAAATTTGAAGTAAGAATTTAGCAATGAAATAGAAATTTGGATTATAAATCTTTGCTACGTGTTCGCGACGCAATTTCCAGGAATGCAACATGATAGTAAACCTGCTGGATAGTGTGTACACACCTTCATTCTGGCAAACGATACGACGAAATGCTGTGAAACTGAGCAGCTCAGATGTTAGATTTGATTATATGGATTCCTATTGGGGGAGGAATTGTTGCATTTCCAAAGCATTTCGTCTCAAAACTAAATTCCCGCCAAACACCTCAACGTAAATTGATCTCAAAAATCAATCTCTATTTTATATGGCTATAGTAAGAATATCAGCTGCCTTGACTCAACTGATAATTACCTAATCGTTTGTGAAGTCTTCTAGCCAGAAGAGATGGAAATCGATAAAAACCTTCCTTTCAAGCGCTTAAAACTCGGTGTATTCACCGTTTAAAATAGAATGGAAAGTGGGTTAGTTATTTTTGAAGATTTCAAATGTCGTCAGGAAATGAATAGAGGCTTGACAGCTTAGATTATTCGGATTATGTTTTACCATGCAGAAAAAACTGTAGCAATATGTATGGCCGTTCACAAAATTAATGAACGAAACCCGGGGTTAAATTTATTAACAATTAGTTTGAAAGGGCTCATGGTTAGCTTCGATTAAATGTAGTTCATTCAATTTTAAAATACCGCTAGTTTGTAAATTGACTTTTCGTTTAAGTGAAGTTGATCAAATCGCAGCTGAATCATGTTAGTTGAAAATAATTAATTTTTCGTGAGGTTTAGAGTTGCAATCCTCTCCTCGTATGGCTTGTTATATAGTCCGGTCACCAGTTTTATAGCGCGGTGGTATACGCGTTGCAGCAAGGTCATGTCCTTTCGTAACCATTGGGACCATGCTTGAACAGCGTACTCAATTGTTGGCCTAATATAGGTATTAATTATCCGTGGGGAGTATCTGCTTTGTGAAACTACCGAAGATCCTTCTGAGCAGTGCTGAGCTTTGGCAGGACTTTTTGTATACCACAGAACACTGTCGTGAAGACTTCAAGTTACTGCTAATCCACATACAAAGTTCTTTCTCTTCCGTAGCCCATAAAAGTTGCTGAGACTCCAGAGAGTATGTGAATTCGAGTGATTTACCGACGTCCAACATTCTACATTTTCGGATGATGAATTGCAGGAAGTTTCACAAGAACCACGTATGAAGTGCTTCGAGATCTTTTTGTAGAATTTGGCAATCTTCTATGGTGCGTACGCTAGTCCAGACTTTAATGTTATCCGCAAATAAAATAATTTTGCTGCGAACGATTTCATGTATATCGTTCGCGTACACCGAGAAAAGTATTGGCCCCAAGACTGAGCCTTGAGGTACGCCAATTTTAACTTTTACTGAGCGGGATAGTGACCCATCAACTCTAACCCTGATAACTCTACCAGTCAAGTATTCCCGTATCCAGGCCAATAATCTGCCGCACACCCCGAGCTGCTCCAAGTTTTGTAGCAGTATGCTGTGGTTAACACGGTCAAAAGCTTTAGACATATCCAAATAACAAGCATGGATAGGACATTGATTATCCACAGCTCTACTACAATTATCAAGAGTTATGATAAGATTGGTGAGGCAAGAGTGTCTTGTCCTGAATCCGTGCTGTGGGATGGAAAGAAGCTCATTTTCTCCAAATGTTTGATAAGTTCCTCAGCTACGAATCGTTCGAGAACTTTAGAGACCCCTGTCAACAACGTGACTGGTCTGTAGTTAGACACATCGGATCGGTTCCCTCCTTTGTATATCGGAGTGGTTAATCCACTTTTCCAGTCAGTAGCAACCTTGCTACAACTCAGCGACAGGTTGAAACGATCAGAATATGGTAAGAATAGAGCATGGGCGCATTGTTTTTGGAGGAAAGGTGTTATTTCTTCAGCACCCGGGAATTTTTTGTATTTAACCCGAGTAGCATTATCAGGACACTCTCTGGTTTCACTTTGTTAATTGTGTGTTAATTTGTGATCTGAATGCAGGCATATCGTAACATAAGCGCTCGTTAGGGTAGAACACTCTAGAGTAAAATTGAGCGATTTCGTCAGCGGCTTCGAGTGCAGTGGATGTATTTCCAGTCAAAGTAAGTAAAGCGGAAACGCCTGGCTTTACCCTGGCCTTTTTGTTTAAGATCTGGAAGAGGAGCTTCGGGTTTTTTTTCAATTTTATCCATCATATTGATTTGATACCCTTTTTTATCCTCCTGGACAAGTTTAGTAACTTTGTTTCTCAACAAACGGTAAGATTCCCAGGATTCAGGTGTTACCTGCAGTATGTGGCTTCTCCACGCACTTTTTCTCACCTTTATCCATTTCTGTGTTCGACTCCGGATCACGAAAGTTGGAAAACGAAGCGTAGGCAACCTATTGCCCTATAGTCGCTTCGTTTGTTTACATCTAAAATAACCTCCATATTTGAATGGTTAACTTGGTTAATATTTGAAATTGGAAAATCAAGCTTTGGTATGTATGTCGAATTACGACCTATATTTATGCCCTTTTATCTGACCTGATAATTCTCATCTTTACATTTTTTATGAATACGACAATTCAACAAACAAATCTACGAAACTTGTATGGATACTAAAAATCTTGTGAAGTTGTGAATATGAAACTACTGACCGGATTTCGAAGATTTCGAACAACTCTACAATTTCTCTTTTCCGCATTCGTCTTTAAATAATAAAACTTCTAAGATGTAGTTAACTAAGTTCCGCAAAGCAGTGCCGCATGTATTCACCAGATTATTAATTCATGATGTAAAAAAGACGGATATCCTCAGATTTGTTTACCATTTATTCAACACTACTCTTCAAAATGCTACCTAATAGATTACATAACATAAATACATTCTTTAAAGCTATTCAGTGGTTGCTAACTGCCAATAAATGTAAATAGAATATTTCAACGGCAAGCGGCTAACATTTTAATTAAATATATTATGAGAAAAATGCAATCCCGTAAGTGATACGCTGGCCCAAAATATTCTCGTATGCTTGTATACCCAGATCCAACATGTAAAATCATTGATTGTCGGTATTTATCTTCAAGTGCGGTTAAAAATACTGTTTTTCTAAATCTTGTCTACCAATTTAACCCTCAGTCGATTTTTCTACTGGATATTTAAATGTCTATGAGTCAGTATAGATATTCATATTATGCATGCAATTAGCGCAATAGACACAAAGGATGATGGTTGAACTACTACTGGGTTTTCAAGTTAAATGTTGCTCATGTAAGAAACAACATATTTTGTGACTTTATTCAAATTTAAATCATTAGATTCTTAATGAAAATAGAAAAGTTGAGTAAATATTTGTTACAAATATTTAAAAGATGGAATTTATTTGATAATATGATATTTGTTGTCATGCTGTGTTATATTGATTTTGCCTGTTATACATCGATTGTTTATGTGAGAATGATTAATTTTTATTATATAATTTATTTTATTATTATTTTCATTCGATTTTCATTCTGAACAATTAAACAGTTTGAAGTTGTGTAGGTGATTATTATTGTAAAATAAAAAGTTCAGCTATACTTAAACTTCTACGAGGTAAAGTATGAAGCAAATCAATACTTATGCTAGCTCAGTCACAGATCATTCACTGTAGGAAAGTTTTTTGGTTATTCTCTCTGCAGAAAATCAGTTATACTTATCATCTGCTGATTCATACATCAAATGAACATGTATACTCTATTGTATAATCCGAAAAACATTAATTTGCAATTAAAGTTAAGAAAATTACACTCGACAAAAACTGTTTCCGGACGCTTTGGCAACGCATTTAACGATGTCAGAATTTTAGGCTCTTATTATGGAATGCGGCATGCGTAACAAGCTTGATTTGGGCAACAAACAACTATGGTTCATATAGTAGCCGCTGAAAACTGAGTTGAATATCCCCAGGCGCTAAACATGACCTAAGAACACGCTTGGCTGTCACAGTTAACATTCTGACAATCGATTATACCTATTTCACATTGGTATGTTGAACAATTAGCGTTGAGCAGGTTTTCCACACTTTAAAACAATATTAGGTATTCAGCTGGGGTTCACTTGCTGAAAAAGCGCGCATAATGCCCCTGTTCCATCGTATCGAAGCCCACTGAAAAATTACTGTTAAGAATAACAACCTTATACAGAAATCAGCCATTGAAAATCAGCCATTTTTAACACAGAGCGAATCTCTGCATCCTTCTCGTATGATAAAATACTTACACGAATGCACCAGCTGTGTATAAAAAATAGTTTGAGAAAAAATAATTTTGAAATACCACTATGAATAATGCGTCCATACTTCGGGTTCAAAAATTAAACTAAACGAATAAAAATATTTATTTGATATGTTTCACCAATGTCTCAGATGAAAGCTTGTGGAAATGCTTCGGTCTGCAAGCGTTTCATTGAAAATTTGTTGTAAACACATGTTATCAAAAATTTTAGACCCGCCAGGCAATTACTTAACGGCTATAAAGATTTTTTTGTTTATTGCGTTCATGTACACAGGGTGTGAATATTTCGCTGAAATATTTTCAAATAAGGAGAACAAACTTCGTCAAATTTCCTAATAACTGCGCATTTTCCTTAAAAATACTCACAAGTCGTATTTAGCTAAATTAATGCTGGCATTATCTGTCACTTCTTTTTCAAACACCAAAATATTCCAAATCATACCAGAAGTTTCATGTTTCATCACTTTTTCCATGCGAACACTTTGACTGTACTTCATTCGTAAGGTCAAACATACTAAGAAAATTAGTTGCCTGACTGACGTTCCAAGTTTGACGTTTCTGATAATTCAATGTCTACCATCGGTAAATGAATTTTCACTCAAAAAAACCGATCGGAAGAACAGAGGCTCGGATATTTCAAAAAATGTACTGATATTAGAAGTTCAATATGAATTTGAATTTTTATTACATATAATTTATGTCATGCTAATGTTATCCAGTCGTAGAGAAAATGTTCATGATACCATGAAATACCGGCTGCATTTTACTGTTGGTGTAATTAATCTTGGACTAATTAAAACCAAAATTCATTCCAAATTTTGAATATTTAGGATTTCGGGTTTAAGATTTATGGCGCAAAAAGTATTTAACATTGTAATGTTAACAGGATGGATATATAAGTAAAATAGTATGAACCGGTCCTCGGGACTTCATATTGGAAAGATAGATGCAACACAAAGTTCATTATAAACGCCACTAAGTCAATCAGTAGTTGACGTGTCAGAAAGAAATGCAGCCGACGCTATAGATCACTGTATTCCAACAGTACAATCTCAAAACGATCAGGCATCCTAGAAAGTCAAAAAAACTCAAATGACGAATCTGTAGGAGTCGGCCTAACAGATATTCTGCACTCTGCTAGCCTCCTTCCCCAAACCTCATCCTTGTTTAGAAAAACTACTATAAAATGACTCTACACCAACGCACAATGTCTTCCGTAAAGGAAATGTGGCTACAGACTTACTAAACAAATAGTGTACTATAATTACCCGGTATGTCACTTATTCGCCATGACCGTGAAACGAGAGGAGGAGGAGCAGCTTTGTATTATAGCCAAAACCTTCTATGCCGTGAGATTATGGATCCACTTTATAACCACATTGCATGTAATGCCCGATATTGGGTGAACCGATGTACCTTCACTCTTGGATCTCGTTCTGACAAGCAATGAACACGACATTGCTAACGTTGCTTACGAAAGTCCACTGGGACTAAGTGATCACGTCGTCATCCAATTTGACTATCTGTTTGAAGCTGTAAGAACAAATGATGGCCGTAAAACAGTTAGACGGATCAACATTATGGATTTGAGTGATGCTCATATAAACGCAATTAACTGCCAGTCGGAAACCAGCAACATGCATGAGTTTTGGGTATTGCTAATATCTAATTCAATCTAATTTAATTCAATCGATGTGAGCTCCGAATTTGTCTTCGGGGAATTTAAGAAAAAAATCAGATTTAAAATAAGAAGCCGCTAAATGTCAAGTGGGTGAAGGTACGAAACAATGCTTGGCGACACCATCGGCAAAACCCATCATCAGAGACATGGGAAACATTCCGTTTACTGCGGAACGAGACAGGTTGTACTCCCAAGAAGAGATATCACGCATGATGAAGCTCAACCCAAAAACACTTTATCGTATGGTTAAAGATGAAGGTAAAGTTAAACCTGCAGTTGCGTTCGTGAACACGTCTGCAGACCAACAACAACTGGATCAGAAACTGCTGAAGCTTTAGCCACCTTTTATTCATCTGTATTCAGCCCTAGAGTACAAGCAATTTACATCCCAAATCACACCATTTCAACCACGGTTACCATGAGTGAAATAAATGTCCCGTCGAAACGCTTCCTTCAAGCATAATTTAATCTAAAATCCGGAAAGTCTCATGGGGGCCGACAGAATAACCCCGCTAATAATCAAGCAATGTGCGAATTTGCTATACCAATCACTCACATACCTGTTCAAGCAAACACTGACAAATAGAGTGATTCCTACAGATCGAAAAAGCGGAACAATTTCATCTATTTATAAAGTTAGAAATTGCTCCGATGTTTCTTATTAACGACCCGTTACTCTGTTACCTGTGATTTCAAAATTATTTGAGCGCCTCATTGTTGATTATCTAATGAAACGTTTCGAAAATATTCAGTTGCTGTCAAGGAAACAGCATGGATTTAAACGGAAGGTATTTTTTCCGTCCGTGTCCGTTTTACTTGGAACAGTTTACCTTTTACTGTTGCTCACTCCACTAGCTTGCATGAATTTAAAACGAAATTAGACGAATTGTTATTGAATTGTTCTTTTCCCGAACACATATCTACTGCTTAACCTTATTACTTATCTTGTTTTTTACGCATACGATTCAACTTTTACTATCTTATGGTTATTCTTAATATTTTTTCTTTCAAAACCATTAAAAACTCTAAATTACCTTGAATTCAATTCAATTCAATTCAATTCAATTTAATGGTCTAAAAAGCACATAGCTTTACAAAAACCACAGAATAATATGCGAATTACAAATAACATAGGTAGTAAAACGGGGTTTGTTTGCCTACTGATTAGTTCAGGAATCATAGTATACATAGAGCAGAAATTGTTTTCAACCGGTTTGATAGGGTAAATATGTATAGTTTACTTCGATGCATTGGTTCAAAGCTTTATGATGCAGAATATATTGTTTCAATGTTTGGATTGGTCGACATGAAGTTGTCCAAGTTCGATTTGAATATATCCAAGTTGGGTGAGTGTGCAACGTTACGGGGTAGGGAGTTCCAAGTAAAACATACACGTACAGAATAAAATACCTGTGTTCACTCTCATATAATCGTTAAGTTTCGATATGTAGATAAATGAACTAGTGGAGCTTACAGAATTGGCAAGTAGGGAATCCCAAACAAATCACGCACTCACCAAATAAAATACCTGCGGCAGTTTCTTTTTGAGAGTAGTGTTTCCAACATGTGACCGTGTCCTCGAAGCTGGAATAAGTTATCCAAAGGGTAGGAAAATTATTGTGCATTGCATTCTAGGATGAGATCGTCTCGTATTATTCTTTGTACAAATTTCCAGTCACAGTTTATGGTTAACGTATAGCATATTATGAAATCCATCGACAAGCTTAGACGTTCGATGGAACAAACGGTGCAGAAGGTGATTATCGTCTCAGAGCAATGGTGTAGAGACTTGGGCAGCACAGTCTAGAACCGGGTGTATATACGTGTTCATTACAATTCACATATCACGTACATGGTTTAATAAACAAATTTTAAACAAGTGACTTGAACGAAGAATACGGTGTACGATGTTTCGCATTCTATTGTGATTTGACTACATTTTTGTCATTCAAAGATCTCACGTGGATTAAAATTACAGATACAAATCAACTGGATTTAAGATGTGAAATATGTGTATCCTCATTTTCGAATAATTCCGGAACTGCCCAATACAACGCCACCATCGTGCAAAATGAAGTTAGCAAAAGGTAGATTATTGTTTATCCGGTAACCACATTTAGCAACCTGTTAACTGGTAACTATCACGGTGATATTCGCCATTGAAATAAATCTTTCAGAATATATTTTTCCAAATTATTTTCCACCACATTAGGCTAATTATTTTCACTCAATTCCGATCCGTCTGGATTGAACTTGAAACTCTGATTGGAATTTCAGACGTATACATTATCGAGTTGTACGGCTATTTGCATTTTTACTATGTACCTCAACATATAAATCAAGAATATACTTGTTGTTTTACAGCCGGAATGCAGACATATCAATTAATGTTAAAGTGAAGCTCATCTTAAGTGGCATGTGTCACTTAATATGGTATGAATAGACATAGTTGATTGAGTAGACTCGAGCAGATGTTTATAGAAAAGTATTTGAAAATTACTTTTTATGTGTTTCATTGTTCGTGACGTTGTATTGGACGTCGTAGGCCAAACTTTGGCTTAATCAGAACAAGGACGTTACTTAGAAAAAAACATGGATAATTTACGTATGGTTCACAGAATTTAGTTCTCCTTGATCCGGGTAGAAAAGCGAATTTGAATTGGATCATCTGCCTAGCACATCTGATTGACGCTAATCAGAGATAGTAAATGTAGTGAATATCGAACGCAATGTGTCTTAAATTGACATATGCTTTCTGGAAATGCTTCACTGGATTACTAGTTGCTGCTTTGGCTAATGCAAGATTGTAAACATGATACAAATTTTTCAGGGAATACAGTTGAGAAAATTTAGCATTCTACTGGTATCTCGTAGCATCTTCAAGCATTTTAAAACAAAGCACTGATGTGATACTTACACATACATACATACTACACGTCATCCATTAAAACATTCAATTGCTGTGAGTCACGACAAACACGAAGCCACTCAGCAAAATCACAAATTCCCCGTTTCCGTATTATGTGTCTCCAATATTTTATACATATATATATATATATATATATATATATATTCAAGTTACCAGGCTCAAAATTGCTCAAAACTCTTTTGCAAACATGATCAACCAATAGGTCGATAATAAAGAACTAAACCAAATTTGTATATATATATATATATATATATATATATATATATATATATATATATATATATATATATAATTTCTGCTTGGATATAACTTGAAAATTATGTTTACGAAATATATTGCCCTGGTTAAAATAAACGAAATAGGTGCCACCAAAATTAGTAAAATACATTCTATGAGAATCGAAAATACATGGGGAGTTGCGTTCTTTGGGAATATTAATATCGTTTTTGACAAAAACAGTTGTTTCAGAATTAATGTTAAAATGTTACGGTCGTTCGTAAAACAAATTCCCTCATATATGGCAGCCAGACCTGGACCACGCACGCAGATTACGCAAACGAAATGTGAAAGCATCCCATTCATTGTGCATTCGAAACAACCTTAAAATAGCTTGTGGGCAAGTCAGCGATTGCAAAGTTACACTTTAGAGATGATCCACAAAGATGTAATCCCTGGGTCTTTAAATTAGTGCAAGCAGCTCTCTCAAAAGTTCGGCTCCGTGAAGATTTGAATTACGTTGATCAAACATTGGCAATGCAAAACCAGAGATACAAAGAAGTTTAAAACGGTATGATAAGTTATTAAATATAAATCTGGGTGCAAAAATATAAGAAACTAATATTTTGTGGACAAAGTATCCGCTAGAAGTTTAGTAGAAGTGAGTTTTTGTGAAATGTCAAACGGAAAACAGACACAGACACAGAAAAAGTACATGAAACGACATTTTACTACATATAGCTCTTAAAGATGCGCGAGAGAAAGTTGATCACAAATTTTATTGATTAAATCCTCCACTAAATCCTAATTTGCATGCATTTACATCACACACACACACACACCACGACAGTTTTCGTGCTATTTTTACTCCTCAATTGAAGAGAAATGGTTAATGAATTTTATCTAACTGTGGCCTAAAAGTGCACACGTTACTTACTAATATTTACCGATTTTTATATCAGCTGATTTTGTATTGACTATCGATCACACCTGAATATTTGGTGTATAACTTCTGTTTATCTTAAATAAATAAAACGACTGACTTCCGACACATCAAAAACTACTTAAGACGGTTAGCATCACGAAAATTTCTCATGAAATAAAGCAAAATCTTCACTTCAGATGGCAGATCTTGTGTGCTCTGTCAAACGTGCTAAATAGTTAATCGTCGAGGCGAAAGAAATCCGACGATGAAGTGAGTAGAGTAGCGGAAATCTAAATTAACAAAGTGAGTCATCAACTCCTTATCGTTCTCATAGTTAGAGCTCATCTGCAAAATGGAACACGACTAATTGCTTCATTTGTTTGGTCGTCAACACCATCTGTCGGGAGATTCCATTAGTTCTGTGTTACTTTTCATCACCCACTGACGAAAAGCATATCCGCATTATATACGAGGATTGTAAAATCACAGACAAAAAAATTTTGGTAGTAGTTTACCAATCGATTTGATCGAAACTCATTCGAAAATCAAGTATTTATATTATGATCACATATTTCATTTATAGGATTGTGAAATGATGTCAATACAACACACATACTGTGCAAATCAAAAATCTTAAAATTAACTTCACTGTTCAATATTCACGTAAAAATCGGCGCCAACAATATGTTTTGGATTCAAACTATATTTTTTGCTTGCTTTAGTAACATTATATCGTCCCGGTTCACGCACGTTAAAAGCTTCACATTAGTCTCCTAAATTGAAGTAAATACCGCACAATGAATGGCTTTGCGAAAATAATATGAAAATAATTAAAATAATCAAAACGCATTTCAATAAATTATATAAATTCATGTTAAGACAAAACCTTGTTCAAATTGAAAATGAAAGTCAAATTTCGTCTGATGAAAATCTGGTCGATCAACAATCTTATTTTTCATAAAATAAATGTGGCATTCAAACTTAACCAGAAGTATTCATAAAATGTTTGTTATATATCAAAAACCTTTTATCCATCCAAAAATTCACTTCTCAACTTTTGTTTTCTTTCTTTATATAATGCTTTCACGCAATAAGTAATCATATTGAATGTTATACGTGGACGTTACTGATAAATAAGTTTCGTTTAACGAACCACGATGTTCAAATAAAGAATCACAGAGTGATTTCGAGGGAAGCATTCATGACGCTTAGAAGATTCACGAAATAGGGATGCAAACATCAAACGTGGCCATCATCTTTGAGAAAATCCATGTGCTCAATGTTAATTTCTCAACACGGAAGATAATGTATAAATATTCATTACATAGGCAGAGAAATCGTGTATTGTTTTGCTACATTTGAAAGCCCTGGATGAATTTTCGGTGCATAATATTCTCCTTTAATTTATCTGATTAATTAATTGTACTAAAGGCAGTTTGAAATCATCTTTTGAAAACAATTAAAGTAAATGTTGCTTTTTACGATTTGCAACATGTTCATCGTCTAGAAATCAGTCACTTGTATTGAAAATTTAAAAGATACATGTAAGACTGGCGAATAGATTCGTTACAGTCTGGCCTCATGATACAGAACCATCTCACATGGATGAAACTACGTATAAAACTGCGTAATCCGAAATATGAAATTATGCTATAAGCTTCCTGATTGTTTGATAACTCTTCAGGCAATTGTTGCTTGTTTGGACTTGTTGAATGGTCTACTCGATGTTTTATCTAAAAGTGAAATTCACTAAAAGAATCTGAATTGTGTAAAGGTTAAAATGACAAATTCATTGAAACCAAAAAAAAATCCATCAACTACTTATTGGGTGAGCATTATATTTGATCATGAAACCTATTTCGATCATGGAAAGCAGTATACTGCAATTAATTTTTATGATAAAATGTGTTGTTTCAAATGAGTTTCGTGCAATTAGTGCTATTATTTTCAAATTTGCGTAAGTAGACGTGATTTTTGTTTTTACAGCGATAAGAAATTGGACTGATTTGTTCCATGACAGAAAATGCTCTGAAACTCGGTCAAATTGTTCGTGGGTACATGTTATTTTGTAAAAAAGTGTTCGCTATTATTGGCACTTATTTCATTCGTCGAATATATTCTAATTCAATTCGAGGCTATAGAAACACTCTGGTTCACGAATAAGCAGATGCAAATCTAAATCCATTTTATGCTGGATCCACTGATCAATGAAAAGTGGTTTTCAAAAAAAATTTAGTTTATCACTAAAAAGATTTATATGTTTATGAAATATAGCTTGTTATTTGCTGTTCCATTAAATTGGTTATTGAACTCTCGCTATTTGGAAATCCACCCAAAGTTTTCGAACTTAAACACTCCCTGGCCGGCTCTATCTGTCTAAAGGCAACCGTTGAACATACAAAATATGTGCATTGCATATGAACAAACGACTGGACAAAATTCAATTTTGTTTTCAAGTGAAATGTGTTATATATTTAGCCAACTAAAAAGCCTAAGTATATCAGATTGGGTTATCGATTGAGTTCAACTGAACAAACGATAGGAAACTCATCTTATCAGCGTATACGGATATTAAATATACAGCTGTACATAAATTCAAAATATGCTTTCTCAGTTTATTATTAAAAATAAATTGGGATGAATAGTTCAAATATATGATTGTTATTTGCAAGAATGTAATTAGCGGGTAACAAACCTGGAACATCTAATAATTACTTTTCTAGAACTTAACTAATCTAATTAAACAGGAATTATATTTAGCTGTAACTCACATGTTTTATATGAATACCATTACGCTAGCGAGAGCAGGTTGTAATAAGTTCATTATCATCTTTAAAAAACATTATTTATCTAGTAGAATTTAATTCTCTAATATCTGCAGGAGAAAAAGTGAAAACAGGTGTCCGAAATTTGAACGTAATTATGTACGCTTGAATTACTAAATTATACTTTAATTTTTTTATTAAATAATAGTTTGGCCATGTGTTGATAAATAATAAAGCCATTGAAATCACGTGTTTTATATATTGAGAATGGGATTTTGACCATGTGTCACACTCAAATAACGAAAATAACCAAGGACATTTATCATTGACCAAATTGCAGCAGATATCGTGATAATACGAAAAGTTCGAATGTAAATAAAAGGAAAAAAGCTAATATTACACAATATAACCATAAATACACATAAAATATTCGACAATACTTTGTCCGAATAACGAATCAATTTTAAATTTTACTTATTGGAAGGAGTGTAGTCTGTTACGAAATACTAGAGAAAAGTGAAAAAATTTGTAGGCTTTGCGCCGTACATAAACGATCAAAGTAATTAACGAAAACTATACTACGTTTGAATATTCAGTAGTTAAAAACCATTAAATTCAGTGAGCGATTAATTGATCGGGAGACTCATCAATGACGACATATTGATAGTTGATACCTAATTAAATTTTCAATAATTTTCGCTGCTCTAATAATTACAGGGAATTGGATTTAACGTTTACAAGCGATTTATTTCCAAAAAGTCTAAAAGTTAACTGCATTGCAAGAGAATCAGCCAACAGACATTTGTATGCTAAAAGATAGAGATTACACACTTTTGGTAAAAACCGCCTTTGCTGAGCCTAGCCTGCATGAAGTTGTGTTAGCCGTATAAAACTGCTTAGTTATTGTAGAAGAAACAAGCATCAGTGTACTCGTATGGAGTTAGGCTCTAAATCTGAAATGCATTACGTTTACAAAACATTTTGGTCCACTTTTATGCGACATCTGCTGTACAAGACGCTTTTTATCAAAATCGTGTCACCGAAATAATGTGCAATGGTAGTGGGTGATTTCAATTTTGGAGTTGGTGCAGATAACAATTCTTGGCCAGACTCTTTAGTAAATTTCGGGATTTGTAAAAAATGACAAGGAACAAAGCGTTTAAAACTATCCACGCAGTTCAGTCTTTGCGTAACTTACAACTTCCAAATAAAGCCAAAACAAAGTCACCTTGGTCGAAACATTGGCATCAGCTCTGACTTCTTCTCATAAGGTAAGTGAAAAGTTGACCGATAAGGAAAGTATCGATGTCTGTCGTATGTGCCATCCTAATTTTTTGTGCGTTTTGAGCAAACTTTCACAACCGAGCTCAGCGAAACATCTTCACCAGAGGGAATCTATAAAAACTCGGAATAACCTAAAAATTGCCTATACAGAATCGCTCTTTCCACTTATGATTTACTGAAAGCTTGAGCGAGCGATTGGCTTGAACCAAAGTTATTGTAATGATGGTTAGTCTGGACGAGAAACGGTCAGCGTTTTTGAAGTTTAAAAAATCAGCAACAGAAGAAAGCTTACGACTTCTTAGAGCAACTAGAACGAATATCCAGCAGACTTCTAAACGATGTGCAAATGACCATTGGGATTAATTTAGCGTTGCTATCAAAAACGCTGCAGCTGCCGGTAATTTTTACTGTATGTATGATGGAATCAAGATTGCCATTGGTAAAAGAAAAATAAAATGGCTCCCATTAATAACTATCTGGAATTATCACTACTATCACTATCTCTAAATATCGCGGGGCCTTCAAATTGACCGTGCATGATACTAATTTCACCACAAATGTTCATTCTTATTATTTGTTAAATTGTAACGCTATTCGTTCGCTAAATTCACCATGTTTCCATATCAACAGAGGACAATTTTGACGCGATTTGTTTAAAGGTATCCCAGGATACCATGCTCTACATTAAAAATTCTGACCGAAGATTTACGGCTACGTCACTTGGAAAAAATGACTCATATACTGGAAAATTCAATCAAGGCGAACACAAAACATTTTTCAGTTGACAATTTGAAACCTTATGCCGAAACTTTTTTTTATTTTCATTTTTTTATTTTTGGCGAAATAATGTAATTGCTGAAATTTAATGCTCACGACTAAATTGGTGATCTCAGTAGAACTCAGAACTCAGAAAATTTTATGGTAGAAAATGCAGTAAGCTTAACAAGAGCCATAGGATGACGAGATATATTGAGTAAAAATATAAAACCTCTGAAATCGATCGACTGTTTAGTGAGAGGAAAGGCCTGTGGTGTCAACAGAATCCCTCCTAAACACAGCAAATACTGTAGAACAGCATTAATAGACCCACTTCATCGATCGCTTCTACATCCCACAACAGATGCGCAGCATGAAGCTCATCATGTTATTTAAGAATAAAGGTAATAAAAGCGGATGCAACAATTACAGAGGAATCACCATTGTAAGTGTTGTAAGCAAATTGCTTTCTAAGGTCTTACAGATCTGGCTACAAGTTTTAGCTGATGGAGTTTACTCTGAATCTGAATGTGTCTTCATCTGGAAAAGATCAACCGTTGATACGATCTTCTCCCTGAGACAACTTTAAGAGAATATTCGGGAACAGCGTATTATAAAGCATTTTACTACGCCAGTAAATCGTTGATCTTATAGGCTGCCCTCCAGGACTGTTCAAACTGGTTACTTCTTTTCAACACGGCATGAAGGGCTCAGTCCGTTTTGACGGTTGTAGTTCCGAAACATGGTTCCAAGGTTGTCACGGCCGGGGTGGTTTTGGGGATAAGCTCCCAATTCCAAAAATGCTCCAATGGCCTGCGTCTCATATAGCCTCTGACAACCAAGTCCAGCTCCTGGCCTGCACGCGTGGTCCTGTGTGACCCGGCGGAACTGCTTCTACTGACAGGAGAAAGGGCGAAGGCGGCTGACTGGCGCCTCAAAACCAGCATGCTTCGGGCAGGTGGAGCTCGTTAGTCCATGAAGGCGGCCCACCTAGGGGAAGGAAAACCCTTATATCAAACCTCCACTGCCTTGTGGCTACATCCATTCATGGAAAAGGCTTCAGGAGTCAACCTCGAGGAAAAATCCGGAGCCGGAGTCCCGTTAGGCAGTCCGAAGTTTATTCAACTTCGTCCTGCCAGCTCCTGCGACGGCATCGTTGTCCAAACGTATCAGCCTAGCTGTTCCTTTGGTTCCAATGGTGCCGTGGAGAGGGAGCACTTGCTGCATGGGCAACAGCTAGTTCTCCATATTGAACTGCCCTGGCGTACATCACAACGCACAAATGGAGAGGACACTCCATTCCGCTTCTACGGAAAATAACACGGGAAGCAGCAGATACCGGTTAAAAGCTATGGCTCGACTGGCGTAGAGCTAAGCGCCTGGGGCTGCTTTCGACGGTGGGAGAGACTTCCAGGTCTCATTGGACGGCTACCGCCCGCCTCAAGCTGGGCAGCCCCCAGTCAATAAGGTGCCGTCTCGCCACGGTCTGCTATCCTCATTGGGTGCATGGGGATTAGGAATCAACCGACAAGCAGACTGTATTTTTCCGCACCAGCGAATCGAAATACCAAACAACAAATGTCAGTTCTGAAACTTGGAACCTGGAACGTCCGGTCCATGCTTCCAGGATTTCATGACGACGTCTCGAATATCAGAGGCGTTAGAAAGTCCGCCGTGATTAACAACGAGCTAAAGAGGCTGAATGTCGACGTGGCTGCCCTACAAGAGACGCGCTTACCAGACACTGGTAAGCTAACAGAAAGTGATTACACATTCTTTTGGAAAGGAAGAGGTTCCGATGAGCCTCGACTGCATGGAGTTGGGTTTGCCGTGCGAAACGACATATTAAAAGCAACAGAACCGAGCAGCAGCGGGAGCGAACGGATTTGGACTCTAAATCTGAGGTGCATTACTGGTACCATTACGTTGGTCAACGTTTATGCACCGACGCTCTCTGCGACGCCTGCTGAAAAAGACGCTTTTTATCATAACCTCACAGCCGTCCTGAAAAACGTACCACAGAAAAACTGTGTAGTGGTATTGGGTGATTTCAATGCCAGAGTTGGTGCAGATTACGAGTCTTGGCAAAACTGTCTCGGAAGGTTCGGTGTAGGTAAAACCAATGAAAATGGGCAACGCCTTTTAGAATTGTGCACACAGTTCAATCTTTGTGTCAGTAACACTTTCTTTCAAACAAAACCACAGCATAAAGTCTCTTGGAAGCATCCTCGCTCTAAGCATTGGCATCAGCTTGATCTTATTCTTGTTAAGCGTACTAATATAGGAAGAGTGCTCCTCACTAGATCATATCAAAGCGCAGACTGCGACACTGATCATTCACTGGTCTGTGCAAAACTGAAGCTCCCCCACACGAGATTTCACCGCACCAAATTGTCTGCTAAGCCTAGGATAGACGTCACTCGCGTGTGCGAACCTAATCTAACTGTGAGATTCGCAAAAGCCTTCACGGACGAGTTCAACAAGACAACCCCACTTGAATCTGCTTCAGAAAACTGGGAATTGATAAAAAGCTGCATATGCCGAGTCGCACTTTCCACTTTCGGTCCGAAGAAAGCTCGAACGAGCGACTGGTTCGAAGCAAACGCTTCTGAGATGACTGCTGTGCTGGATGAGAAACGCTCAGCATTCTTGAGGTTCAAAGGTATGCCAACAGATGAAAACTTACGTCTTCTAAGAGCAGCTAGAAATAAGGTCCAACAGACTGCAAGGCGTTGTGCAAACGACTATTGGACTGAAGTTAGCCTCAATATCCAAAAAGCTGCGGATACCGGCAATTTTCACGGTATGTATGATGGGATCAAGAGAGCCATTGGCCCAAACAAACTTAAAACGGCTCCCATTAAGTCTTTATCTGGTAAGCCGATTGTCGACAAAACTCAACAGATGGAAAGATGGGTAGAGCACTTCTCCTCCCTCTACTCTAGGGACAGTACGGTTCTACCGCATGCACTTGAAAATGTCGAACGGTTGCCGACCATTGAATATCTAGATACCCCTCCTACACTTGATGAGCTCAATAAGGCAATCGACCGCTTAGCGAATGGGAAGGCCCCTGGTGACGACGGAATTCCACCTGAGCTCATCAAATGCGGTAGAGCAGCATTATTACAGCCTCTTCACCATTTGCTTCTTCAGTGCTGGCAGGAGGGGGGTGTCCCACAAGAGATGCGAGACACAAAGATCATCACGCTATTTAAGAATAAGGGTGACAGAGGCGACTGCAACAATTACAGAGGAATCTCCCTTCTGAATGTTGTAGGCAAATTGTTTGCTAAAGTCTTACAGATCCGGCTGCAAGTTTTAGCTGATAGAATTTACTCAGAATCTCAATGTGGCTTCCGCAAGGGAAGATCAACCGTTGGCATGATCTTCTCCCTGAGACAACTTCAAGAAAAGTGTCGGGAACAGCGTATGCCATGATACGCTGTTTTTATTGATTTAACTGAGGCATTCGACTACGTCAGCAGGGAGGGTCTCTTCAAAATGCTCGATCTGATAGGCTGCCCCCCAAGGCTGCTGAGACTCGTTATTTCGTTTCACTCAGGCATGAAAGGCTCAGTCCATTTTAACGGTTGCAGTTCAGAAGCATTTGAAATTCGCCGAGGCGTCAAACAAGGGTGTGTTCTTGCTCCCACGCTGTTCGGCATTTTCTTTGCTCTGCTTCTGAAGCCCGCTTTTAAGATGAGAACAGAAGGCATTTACATACGCACGCGAAGTGATGGCAAGCTTTTCAACCTGAACCGGTTGAGAGCACAAACCAAAGTACGAGATGTGATAATCCGTGACCTGTTGTTTGCCGACGATGCAGCCTTTATTGCTCACTCCCAAGAGAACCTACAGTCGCTAATGGACTGTTTTTCGTCGGCATGCAAAGACTTTGGTCTAACAATCAGCATGAGCAAGACCAAAGTCCTTTGTCAAGGGACTGTATCGCCGCCAATCATCACTGTTGGAAACTGTCAGCTCGAACCAGTACATCATTTCACATATCTTGGTTCAACCATTGCGGACAACCTCTCGCTAGACACGGAGATTGATAAGCGGATTGGCAGAGCAGCTGTCATGTTGTCCCGATTGAACTCTCGTGTTTGGGGTAACCGCAAGCTGACTGTAAAGACAAAGATGATGGTATACAGCGCGTGCGTACTAAATGCTTTACTATACGGCAGTGAAACCTGGGCCACCCACGCAAGACACGAACGGAAGCTGAATGCTTTCCATCTACGAAGCATCCGTCGTATCTTGAACATATCGTGGATGGACAGAGTGACTAACGCTAAAGTGCTTTCAAAAGCTGGTCTACAGAGCATGTTCACCCTATTACGTCAGCGCCGCCTGCGGTGGCTTGGTCATGTCTATAGAATGGAAAATGGTCGTATTCCGAAAGATCTACTCTACGGTGAGTTGCAATTAGGAAGTCGACCATTGGGCAGACCGCACTTGCGGTACAAAGATGTTTGCAAAAGAGATATGAAAGCTCTTGACATTGACCCCTCAAGCTGGGAAGAACTTGCTCTTGACCGCTCACTTTGGAGGCATTGTGTAAAGCGTCGACTGCAAGCCGGGGAGGAGCAAATACAGCTCCTGGCTGCTGAACGCAGATCACGCCGCCGGCGTGCAACTGATGCAATACAACAGAGTTCTGACTATCGTTGCAAGCGCTGCGGGAGAGATTGTTCCTCCCGAATCGGACTGTTTAGTCATTCAAAAAGTTGCAAAACATGAAATTCATGCGATGTGATGTACATCCATGGTCGACATCGACCGACGGAGGCCAACAGAACAGTTCCGAAACATTATTATTCGCTGAGGCATCAATAAAGGATATATTCTTGCTCCTGAGCAGTTCGACATTTAATTCTCTCTGCTGCTGACAAACACATTTTTCGGACGAATTCAGAAGGTATTTGCCTCCGTACACAATGTGTTGGCAAGCTTTTCAAACTAAACCGTTATTGAGCACATACAAAGGCACGGGATGTGCTAATTCCTCATATGCTGTTTCCCAACGATCCAGCGACTATCGCTTACTCCTAAGAGCAGCTTTGGTAGACAATTAACTGTTTTTAATCGTTATGCAATGATTTCAGTTGAAAATCAGCATGAGCAAATCCAAAGTTTTCGTCTTCCATCGTCAATTTTTAAAACTATCAGCTTGCAGCAGTACACCATTTCACATATATTAGTTCAATCATCGGGGCTAACGTCTCGGTGCACACGAAGATTGATAATCGGATTGTCAGAGCAGCTTGTCTTGTCTCGTTTAAACTTTGTGTCTTGGACTGTGAAGTCAAAAATGATCTTATTTCGTGCGTGCTTACTAATTGGTTCATTTCACTGCAATCAAGAATCAAGAAGAATCAAGATTTTATGGTGATAAAAAGCTAATGCTTTACATGTACCATTGGATGACAACTATTGCAAAAAGAAAAATTTAATCAAAATCACATTGTTAATATTTTTCTGGGTTCATGTTGCTTCAATACACCGGGCCAAATTCAGGGTTTTGTTTGACGTATGCATCCAATTTCGATTTGAAAACACCAATTGTCGTTGCATTCACAACATCTTGCGGTAGCGCATTCCATAGAAAGCAGATACGCACAGAGAAGAAATAGCGACGACAATCAAGTCTTGAGTGCGGTATTTCGAGGCAACACGAGTGACTGCGTGTATTTCGAGGGGAGTTTACTTTTATTAGTTCGCTAAGCGGATGGTTTTCGATCCGCAGTATCTTGTAAGCCAGAATCAGGTCGATCCTCATTCGTCTTCGTGTAAAATCACGCAAACCAAGGATGGCCATTCGCTCTTGATACGGGACCCGCTGCATCCCTTCAACTAACTTTGTAGCTTTGTGGTATATTCGATCCAGGATCTCGATGTCTTTGCGCAACCACGGTGCCCAGGCTGGGATCAAATAATCCATCGTTGGATGGATGTAAGTATTTAAAATACGAGGAATTGTTTTGGACGAGAACCGTCCGAAAATTCTTCTCAGGATTCCTAATATACCACATGCCCGATTAAACACTTTTCTACAATGCATATTCGGTTTCAGGTTATTAGTAATCCAAATTCCGAGGTCCTTTTCAGTGGTGGTCCAATTTAGGATATCGTGGCCTAGATGGTATGTATATTCGCAGTTACGGCCAAGCTGTAACATATGACATTTACGTAGGCTGAAAGGCATTTGATTCTCTAGAGACCAGCGATACAGAACATCCAAGTCGTTTTGCAGCATTAAACAATCTTCATTAGATCGGATTTGCTTCCATATTTTAATGTCATCTGCAAAAAGAACGAGCTTGCATCGCACTATTTCAGTTATATCATTTATATATAACAGGAAAAGAATAGGTCCGAGCACTGAACCTTGAGGCACCCCGCTCGTGACATCGATACTTTTCGACAATACTCCGTCAATGCGAACTCGCACGTGCCGATCGGTCAGATAATCTGTTAGCCACGATAGTAAGTTACCTGTTATTCCATATCGCACTAGCTTTTGCAGAAGCAAGCTGTGGTCGACCTTGTCAAAAGCCTTTGAAATATCAATATAACAAGCATGTACCGTATAGCCTTGATCGAGCGACATCGTCCAATCATTTAGTGTGATCAGTAAATTCGAAAGACAAGATCTGGTCCGGCGGAACCCGTGTTGTGCTGCTGACAAAAGACGTCGTGCTTCAAGCTGACCCACAATACATTCAGATATAATGCGCTCCATAATTTTTAAAATACATGGTAGCATCGTTACAGGTCTGTAATTTGCTGCGTCAGAACGACTGCCACCTTTATAAATTGGTGTTACCACACCCGCTTTCCAAGCCAAAGGTACACAACCTTCACCAAGACTCTGGATGAAAACCGCCGCTAAGCTATTTGAAAGCTCTCTATAACACACATGAAGAATCGCTGGGGTAATATTGTCCTCCCCGGGAGATTTCTTTGTATTCAATCGACGTAAATGTCGCTCTACCACCAGTTGATCGATCACGGGCTCAGTTAGTGGTTCTACAGTGTTTGATAATTCATGATGCAATAATTGCTTTTTAGGGCAGTAGACATGAGAGTAAAAGCACGCAAGCGCATCCGCCGTCTCTTGGACTGTGACAGTCAAACCTTCTTCTGTCATGATCGGAAAAACACCTGGTTTAACTTTGGTTCTGTCATTCACAATTTTGTACAATAGTTTCGGATTCGCTTCCATTCGTTCCACCATATGTTGCTGGTACTGTTTTTTGTCCTGCCGAATTAGGGTGGTGACTCTGTTACGTATTCTGCAAAATTGTAGCCAAGATGTAGGGGTGACGTTATTGCAATGAGTAACCCAAGCACGCCTTTTCAATGAAATCTATTTTCTAGTTCTGCTGCGAACAGAGAAACGGAGGGTGTGGACATCTTTCCTCTGAATATATCGAGATTTCGACTGGATTTGCATCTGAAGGTAGTTTATCAGAGAGTTATAATGTGTATTTGAGTCACTAGAATCAAGTTGAACATCATTCAGCTCACAAAGTGCTTCTTTGAGTCTCCAAAAGTCGACTTTACGGATGATTTTAGATTCGTCACTGTGTCTCGATGCGCTGCAGACATAATCGAACACGAGCATCACATGGTCACTCCGTCCCAATGGAGCTTCATAGTGTACTAATTCAATAGCTGATTCGTTGGAAGTCAAAACTAGGTCAAAAACAGAGGGCCGGTCTGTCCCTCGCATTCGTGTGTGGTTGCAAACGTGATTGTACAGGGGGACTAGATCAAATACTTCTTGAAATTTGTATTCCAGTGAGGTAATTGGGTGTTGATTTCTCGAGTATAGCTGCGGGAGGTTGAAATCCCCCATAATCAATATTTGAGCATTTGGCCGAGCGCTGATGCGCTGAAGTCTTTCAACTAACACATCATTATGATCGACGGTCGAAGTTGGTGAGTGATATATAACCCCAATTGTACAGCTCTCACCAGATTCCAGGTCAAGTGAACACCACAGCGTGTCTGTGAGTGAAAGATCAGTATCTGCAATGATATTAACATTGAGGCGCTTGTGATAATACAATGCAACGCCGCCTCCCGGGCCATCACGGTCATGACGAAAAAGTGTCATAGTAGGGATTGAGAGTTCACTGTCCGTCATACTGGGCTGATACCAGGTTTCCGTCACAGCAATAAGGTCAGGGGACTGTTCTACACAGATATCAATGAGTTCTGCCAGCTTGTTGACTTAACATTGAGCATTAGTATATATACATTTGATCGATATGACTCGGTGTAGTGATGAATCGGGTGATATGAGGTAAGGGGTAGGACGATGAGATGCCAGATCAGGCTTAACAGTAAGTGCTCGTGAGGGTGTAACTTGTGGGCTATTTATTGCGCTCCAACAGTTTGAATCAACATGTTGTTCCGTGTATGATGTATTCGGTCCGACTCGGTTTGAGCCGGACCCACTACGTTTTTTGATGTATTGATTGCTTCCGTTTCGGTGGGAATGCTACCGTCTACCGCCCCCAGCCGCGAGAGTGTCTCACTCATTGGTTTGGGTGGGCTAAGTCTAACATCCTTGGGTAGTGTTCGTTTCTTTTTTGTCCATTCCGACCTTACTATTTCAGCCATAGCGCTGGTCAAGAACGTAATCTTCAGAGGTTTCGGTCCATCCCCCTTGTATTTTGGCGAAAAAGGGACTCGAAAAGTGTCCACAACAACGGCATTAGAAATATCGAGAGAACACGCAATGTAGCGCCATTGTTTGACGTCGTGCTCTACCGTTTCCTGATTCGATGCTTTAGAAGTATTTTCTGGTACACCAAGTAGAACTACACTTCGCGATACCATTTGTTCCCTGTCGTTCAAGCTGCCCTTCCTTTCCCACCATGGTACATCGGGATATATGCGGCAGTTGGAGTCGGAATCTGACTTGAGTAGGTATGCATTCAGCAATACGTTCTCGATATCAGCCTCGCATTTTAGTGTTACCTTGAGCAAGCGAGGTTGACCAATATAAGGTGAAGATGAATGGCGGGTTAGACGAGTCACCTTTTCTGCGTTTACATGTTCAATTTTCATTAGGTGACAAAGTTCAGACCATTTATCGACATCATGTTTCTGTTTGCTATCAAACAGGCTTTCTTGGGACTCGCTGACATTCGTACATATCACGTTCAGCATGTATGGGGTGTTCTTTTTTCGTATCGGAAAGTCAGGCGTTTTAGAATGAAAAACCTTTGTGGCGTGACTTTGTGAGTCGGGTACAACAGTTTTGGAGTGTACAGCTGAGGTCGACCGTAACAGCATATCTCTATAAGAATGTCCTACTTCTGTGGTCGTTTTAGCTGATTCCAAAACGGGAATAACCCTGCTTTTTTGCTTTTTTTGCACACGAGTAGCCTTAGTCTTAGATTCCTTCAATGGTGGTCCCGAAATCGATGTATTGATATGATGGTTTACATCAGTGATCACTTGCGTACTCACATGATTTACCAACATTTCTTCCACACGTCGAAGGCCCAACTCCAAACCGGCCATTCTATTTTCTATTTTGGATCCAAAAGTATCGTTATAGTGCAATGATTTAGCTCTGCAACAAACACAGACATAGCATGCACCTGGAACCATTTCATTATTCAATAATGCTATCGAGTCAGGGGCTAAAGTACGGTCGCATTTACCATGGATTTTACCCATACACAAAAAACACGTTATTACTTTACGCGCCATGGGACTCACCGGTTGTTCGCATGCTTTGCACGTGACTTCGGGACAATTCTGCGTGTCAGGAATCGTCCTATCAGCTGGGCCGGCCGTGACCATTGTTGCGTTCGCCTGATCCAGGCACTTAGCAATGAGGTCAAGTTGGTCCGATGTCGCTGTCACTGTTTGATCGATCGATTTTTTAGTCCGTATGTTGGTTCTCGTGATGCGGTTAAACATGTTAGTAGCCTGAATAGGGTTGTTCGGCTGTGTGACGGGTTTTTGTTCGACGGGTCGAGGTGGCTGTTTTGAAACACGTGATTTCGTCATGTTGCAAATAATCCAATATAACTCGTTAACTACACAAGCTAGAACACAGAAATAAGTATCAAAATTCGTAGCTCGACGTGATCCTTGCAATGATAGCAAAAACCGTAGAATAGTTAGCGATTGAAAAAGTTTGCGCGCGTGAGCAAACTGTGAAATTTACGCCGATATGATAACTTTGCTGCTAATCCGTTGACAAGAGCAAAACAAATAAATTCCGATAGATATGATCGAAAGTAGCACAGCATTCTTGGAATGAGAGAAATCCAAGCAGATTCGGCGAAGATATGAGCAGAAGTGTCAGAGCAACAAAAAATGCGACTTCACAGTAGGTCGTGGTCAAGGCTCGGACATACTTCACTTGTTTACACGTGTACAGAAAAACGGCAGCAAAATCACATGTCTGACAATGCGTTTTACTTACAACGAATTCCGCTTTTAACGAACAGTATACTCTCTCTCGCTCTCTCTCTATATATATATATAAACATTAAAAAGCTTATTTGGAAAAAAGGAGACGAAGTAAATGACTTTGTTCGTGTACAAAAATTTTCAGTAAGTTAATTAATTTCTCCACAAAGCTAAGAAAATTTTAAATGTATAAAATAACACAAGCGTGATCCAGGCAAAGTGTCGCATTTTAAATACTGTACGTGGGCTAAAATACTGTCAAGTTATCCAGGCTTAGGCATATATGCGAATTAAATTATAAATTAAGTTCGAAAATTGTCATGGAGATCCCAAAATCAGTTATCAAATTGTCAGGCGCATCTTCAACTCTGAATCAGTCATCGATTGATTAACCATGTATCGTGTGAGGTAAGGAACAATAGAGTTTCTGAATTTATTGGTTCTTGAATAGGTTACTACCTTATAAAAAGCAAATCGTCTATTATATTTCGTGCTGATTAATTACGCTTGTGATTAAATCAGTCTATAATCTTGCTGGTACATTATCGTTTCTTATATCTCTCGCCGTACGATGAGTAAAGTTAATGCTTGCCACAACGGCAATTGCTGCAAAAATGTGGCCAGGGGCATTGAGTGCACAGCGTGCAAGCGTTGGGCTCACCCTAGCTGCTCTGGCATACATAAATCTCACTATGGGATTTATGCAAAGTACCGCTGGTTACAGTGGTATTGCAGCTCCTGCCATAAGGCTGCCAGTGACGCTGCTTTTGTTATTGTGAAGCCTCAAAATAGTGAAATTTCGCCTAGCATGTCTAACGCCGTACCCACTCCAACCTATGCATCTGTTTTGAGCGCAAACCTGAGCCCGGGGACAACTGCAGTCAAGGCGGAAGTTGACAAAGTTAACCAGTTACACCATCCTCCCAAGGAGGTCAATGTTCGGAGAACTTTGAAAAAACGTGCAAATAAAAAATCTAGATTAGCTGCACCCGAGGGGAAAGTCGAACAGGTTAGCCAGGTAACCCGTCCACCCAGGCATGCTGCCACTCCCAAGGTGGCCAATGTAGCTGGAACCTCCAAGAAGCGTACTAAGGCCAGTAAGGTTAGTACACGAAAACGGCAACATTCAATTGATGCCGGTTCGCCTATGCTGGAGCAAATTATTCAGGAATTGAATGGTTTGCGTCAGCAAATCGAATCACTGCACAGCAATTCCTCTGCTCCGAAATCTAGAACTAGAAATGTACTAGTTTTTAATCGAGCGGAACCTTATATTAAGGAATCTAAGTCTCGCAGAGATCTTGATCGTAGGTGTATAAACGATCTTCTCCGAATGGTGGATATGAAGCCTTCTACTTCGACAGTGCGAATCCACCGAGTAGGAAGATGGAGGATGGGTAACTGCCCTCGACCAATCCTGGTTGAATTTATTTATCAGGCGGATCGGGATGCATTCATGGCTAGGGCTGAGTATATCGCAAACTCAACGCTAGATAAACTTCAGGTGAAGCCCGACAACCCTCCGTCTTGGATTCGGCAAAATGATTCTGATTCCAATAAGAGAAACTTTGCAATGAGAACATCGGTCATTCTTAACCCGGATGCAGCGCAAAACGCTATTCAGTCACAGACTGGCATACCTAACAGCACTTTGCCACTAGTCTACCCGTAAACGGGATCGTCTATGGCGACAATATAAGCTATCCCTTACTTCTGGTTCTTGGGCCCGCTACAAAACCGCTCGGAATGCCTGTGTTAAATTACAACGTGTGCTCAAACAGGATTTTGAGTTATATCTAGCTAGGGATGCTAAATCCAACCCGAAAAGGTTTTATAGCTACGCACAGTCAAAAGGAAAAACTAGGGAGAACATAGGGGGTTTGAAACTGGAGGACGGAAAAGTTGCCGATACCGACCTGTCTAAGGCGACTGCCTTCTCAGGGTTTTTCAGTAGCGTTCAACGACGGGATAATTCTTCAAACGCACCGTCAGGTCTGCTTAACCTGACACCTGGTGTCCATGTATTAGATGAGTTGTCCTTCATTGAGGCTGACGTGTTTGACGCACTCATCCATGTTCGGGTCAACAAATCTGAGGGACCGGACGGCATCTACTCAATTATGCTTAAAAGTCTTGCCTCAGTGCTTGCCGAACCGTTTTGCCAGCTCTTTAATTTATGCCTGCAACTAGGAGTTGTTCCCAGTAAGTGAAGGGAAGCCATAGTCGTGCCAATACACAAAGGCGGTTGCAGGTCAACTGTTGGTAACTATAGACCGGTCAGCCTGACCAGCACCGTCTCTAAAGTAATGGAAAGACTGCTGCGTGATAAAATCTGTCAGCATCTTTGTCGGCATTCTCTGTTGAGTGTAACTCAGCATGGATTTCTTAAGGGTAGATCCTGTCTGACTAACCTCCTTAGCTTTCTCAATACTGCCACTAAAAGGATGGATGAAGGGAAGCCTGTCGAAGCCCTCTACTTTGACTTCAGTAAGGCTTTCGATTCCGTAAATCACCGCCTTCTAGAGATTGAGCTAGCAGCCAAAGGCATACGTGGTAGTCTACTTGCTTGGATAAAGGCCTTCCTTACAGGTAGGAAATTTCGAGTTAGAGTAAGATCTACGCTGTCTAATCAAACCGACGTGATCAGTGGTGTACCCCAAGGTTCGGTACTTGGCCCTCTTCTATTCCTGATTTTCATCGATGACTTGTCCTCTGAATTGAATTGCCCATGCTTCATTTTCGCGGATGATGTGAAATTCATCGGATCAACGGATGAAGATACCTTGATGCACGACCTTGAGCGGGTCATAAACTGGTCATACCAGTGGGATCTTCCACTGAACCTAAATAAGAGCCAACTCTTGTCAACACTGGTTGATAAGATTTCGGTCCAGGTGGCGGGGAATTCCCTCAGTGTTAACGCCACACAGTGTGTTAAGGATTTGGGTGTACTGGTTAGGGCTGACTTGAAATGGGAGGACCAATGTGCCGCTGCGGCTCAGCGTGCACGCAAGGTACTTTTTCGGCTGAAATCAGTGCTATCGATCAGAAGACCCGATGTATTCCTGCCACTGTACAAGGCATTAGTTCGGCCGCATCTTGAATACTGTGTTCAGGCGTGATGTCCTCACTACAAAAAGGACATCCTTCGACTTGAAAGTGTACAGCGCCTCGCAACTCGCATGATTGAAGGTCAGCGAGGGAAACCGTACGCTGTGCGCCTAATGTCTCTCGGTCTTTTCTCCCTTAGGCGCCGTCGTTTAAGAGGTGACTTAATAGAAACCTTTAAGATCTTGAAGGGTTTGAGTGGCGTGCAAATGAACGACTTCTTTACCTTAAGCCCCGAGCTGAGCACCCGGGGCCACTCACTTAAAATTGCTAAGAAACGATGTCGGCTAGACTCCAGGAAACACTTTTTCAGCCTTAGGGTTGTTAACTTCTGGAACATTTTTCCAGAAGAACTTATATCCTGCAGTACCGTGTCTAGTTTTAAGCAGGGGTTGGACCGCAACTGGGGTAAGTTGTTTCCTGAATACTCTCCTCAATTGCTTTACAAGCTTAGGTTTTTCATCTTTCAGCGTTATCCCGTAAATAAAGTGGGGGCTAGAGTTCTCTGTGTTTTTATTTTTATTATACACAATGCTACTTCAGCTGACCTCTCACCGTGCTGGTGAAGAGAAACTGCTTTTTCTTTTTCCAGCATCGACTATAACGCGGTGCTTCCTAAGTTCAACCCGGATAATCTCTTGGCTTCGTGATCGGCGAAGATTTCAAATAGACAAAAAGAATATACGTTTTGGCAGTGGTGGGTGCTTCTCTGCAGCTTTCCACCGTAAGAAATTCTGGACGCTCGATTGGCTTGTTAGCCACATACTGTCCTGTGCAAACTGAACTGAACTGAACTGATTTAGCGACAACCCAACTAGAAGTTGGTGAAGGAACTATCAGAATAGCGGCTGCTCAGAAAGTGAAGGATCTTGGCAATACTATAACAGGCGGTTTTAAATGGGCTACTCAATGTGCCGAAGCTGCAAACAAGGCTCGCAGAGAATTGTTCAGACTTCGCTCAGCGTTATCTTGCCGAAAACCTTCAATCTTCATTCCCTTATACAAATTAGTCGTGCGGCCTCACTTGGAGTACTGCGTTCAATCCTAGGCACCGTACTTGAAAAAGGATATAGCATGTCTCGAAAGGGTCCAGCGCCTTGCGACTAGGATGGTTGAGGGCCGAACAGGTAAAACTTATGAGGCTAGACTCAAGGACCTCGGTTTGTTCTCACTGAAGAGACGGCGGCTGCGAGGTGACTCAATAGAAGCCTTCAAGATTCTGAAGGGTCTTACAGGTGATAATATTACTGAAATCCTTAAACTTGCACCTAAAGCAAGGGGTAATTCCATGAAACTTCTTAAGAGTAGGCCCAGGTTGCTGGCACGTGAGCACTTTTTTCAGCAACCGTGTGGTCAACTTCTGGAACAAGCTCCCAGATTGCATAGTAAGCCTCCCAAATGTGTTGAGCTTTAAAAGGGAATTAAACGTTAAATGATCTATCATATTTCCGCATATCGTCTAATAAAAAAACTTTAAAAAACAAAAAAACGTATTTTTACATTTTTATCATATCTGTCTAGGCCTGGACAATCTGACAGTAAATTAGCCCACATGCATTCTATGACTGTGTTTCACTTTACCTCAACTAGGCTAGTGATTTAATACACCACACATTGTTCACGCATAATATTGCATTGTTTTCTGAATAGCTGACCTCTCACCGTGCTGGTGAAGAGAAACCCAACCTTACTTTCCAGATATTCGGAAACAAGAACGTGTGAAAAGTACGAACTGTATACTCGATATCGAAGTGCCGGGTGCTCAACCGCATACCGTCGAAGATAATCTGGGCGCGTGATTGGCTTTTAGCCACCTTCAGCCCTGTGCAACTTGAACTTGAACTTGAACTTGAACTGATTATTCTCGAAATGTTTCATTAGATCGTCAACAATGATTCGCTCAAGTAATTGTATGTAGTTCCATGTGTAACAAAAAATAATGCGTTCAGGACAAATCACTGCTTTATTGAAAACAGTTTGCGAGGTACCATTAGTCTGTTGTTAAAATTCAAGTGGTTTTAATCATCCAAATGTATACTCAAGGTTGTTCTAAACTGAAACCAATGTAAACACAACCACATGTTGAGAATTCGGAAGAATTTTGTTAGTCGGATGCAGATTAAAACATGCTTTCAAGAAAAATTGATTATGAGAGCATAGGTAAATGATTTCATCCATGATATTTTTCGATAAAACATATGTACTATTGCGTTAACTCTTGCTTTATAACAACTTTTATAAATCTAATCCACCTTTTTAAAATCGCAATTACATATTATTATAATCAACATCAATGAAATCAATTGTTATATAATTATGTTTTCAAACTAGTTGACAAATTGTTTACAAATTTTTTTCTTGTGTATTCAAATATGCAATTCTTTTATTGTTAGTATCATAATGGCTGGAATGAGCTTTTGTGGATCATTACTCGGAATATGATCATTATTCAAGTGTCGTTTCATGCTTATCGCTGTTGAATTTTGACAATTTTTTGCGGGTTATTCGGTGCTTTGCAACATTATTTCCGTAGTTTCAACCTATTTATTTAACATGCTGTTGATTATTAATTAACTGAACTACACATTTTCCAATTTCAACGCTAACAGAAAAGACAATGCTTGATATTTTGATAATAAAGCTGCTAGTTAACGTTGCTGAAAGTGCAATGTTTCGCAAAATTTCCTTATTATAAAGATTTGTTACTCTTCGAGATAAGATGCTGCTTGCATCACGAAAAATACAGATTGTGTTTTATCAAATTAAACTGGCTTGATAATCAGGTTTACTTTCTACCAATATTATTTAGAAAATGTCTCGAGATTGAGGGCATAAAGGTATGGAGAATATGAAGAAAATCTTGGTTTAATTTCAAATGAGTGTAAAGATAGAATTCGTATTGGTTTACGGAAATCTCAAAATAATGCTAGAGGTCAATTATTAGGAGCCAATGTGAGTAAAATATCACGAATAGTGTAACAAAGTTTTTATTTTATAAGAAGAACATGTTTATGATATCTATACACCTAATCAAATACAATTTGTGTTCCAAAATACGTATCTCCTGAAATCTACTACTACTGATCCTGCAATAAAAATCACAAAGGCGCGTTCAGAGTATCTTTACCATTAAATGTAGATTTCAGTTTTTATCAATCAAATTATCAATTAATTACTGTAGCATTTTAAAGTGTGTGTAATTTGATAACATGGTAGAAAGTAAACAGAGTTATACTTCAATGCCACTGTTGCATAGGGTTCGAACAACAAACCAAGATGTTCAAACACAGAATCACATAGTGATTCCTGACCAAGTGCTCGAGGCGCTTATGGATAAACAAAGTGATGTGTTGCTCACATCAACCCAACTTACACTCCACTACCGGTTTCTGGCTGTTTGCGGTCATCAGGTGGAGACAGTAAGATTTGAATCAGCGAGCCTTGAAACGGTGATCGAGTGGTAGAAACTTTGAGTGCTTGATCAGCAATCACTATGTGATTCTGTGTTTGAACACAGTGGTTCGTTTTACGAACCTCATGCAACAGTGGCATTCAAGTATAATCTTGTTCACCATTTATCCACTGTTTCAAGGCTCACTGCACCTAATCTTACTGTCTCCACCTGATGACGGCAAACATCCAGAAGCCGATAGTGAAATGTAAGTTCGAAGGATGTGAGCAACACATTACTATGGTAGAAAATAGTTGTGGAAATATAAAAAGTTGATATTTGTTTCGCGTAAAGTGACGGGAGTTAAACCATAGCATTTTTCGAAAAATCGTCAGAGATATATTCACAAATTATAAAAGACGTTCTAGAAAAATGTCACTGAAATTGTTATCCAAGCCGCTTCAGATGATAGAGAGCTGAAGTCTATGAGCTCTACTAAATATTAATTATAAAAACGGACTACATTCAGACTGGAGACGTTTTCGCAGGAGTCTATTTCAAGTTTTTGCTTGATATATTTGTGGCTCGGCTAGATACACAAATTACATTAGTAAATAGTTCAACATTCAATCTAGTCTGCATTCTTTTGCTTTATAATCGTAATCGAACATGAAAAGAATTTTTCAAAAAACATACAAATATTATATATATTCAATTAGGAAAGATTTACCATGTAAATAGCAGGGTGCGTTAATATTTATTTCAAACTGTCATATATTTTTACCTAATATATACGGTGTGGTTGAAATAATATTTCATGCAATAACGAGAATGCAACAATTAATTTGAACGATATATATTTTGCAAGCATGCCAACCGAAGCTACACTGTGCTCATACGGTTTTTAATCAGTCCTGGCCATTAATTGTAAATGTTTAGCATGTTATACGACATTCTAGGCTCAAAGCGTTTATTTGTCACCTTTCTGGTATTTCTTCATTTCTGCGCCGTCAAACATTTTAGTGAAAGACCTTACTGGTCTAACCGTCAAACATCTCCGAATGGAGCTGAAAAACAAACCAAACAAACAAAAACCAATAAATGTCAGTTCGTTCTAAAGAAGTGATATTCAGCCAAAAATTGATATCGGCTATTCAAGATTCAAGATTCAAGATTTATGGTCGAAAAAGCAATTAACTGTACAACAACCACAGGGTGGAAATCTAGGTACAAATGTATATATATATAGCGTATATAGATATATTATATATATTCTACTCGTATCTATATCCCTATCTATCTCTCTATATTATAATATCATATCTCTATCTCGTACTAAATAAAATCAAAATCAATGGGACGATGATCGCTTATTAATAGTTTGGGGCAAAATTCGAATTAGCTCTCATATAATTGTCAAGTTTTGATTTGAATATAGATAAACTGTTTGAGCTTACCAAATCGGGAGGTAGGGAATTCTAAGCGAAGCTCACACGTACCAAATAAAATTACCTGCAGCAGTTTCGTTTGGAACGTGTAATTTTGAACTTGCAACCATGGCCACGGCTGTTGCTAAAAGTTCGGAGGTGGAATAATATATTAAAGAGGTGGGAAACATTAGTGAGTATTTTGTTTGCGAGTATAAGATCACCTCGCATTCTCCTTTGTGCAAGCGTCCTCATTTCCAGTCGTCTGAGTCGCCCGGCGAATGGCATATTTTCGTGAAAAATGACAAGCTTAGAAGCTCTCCGGTATATGCGATCCAGGAGTAAGATGTCTTTTTGGAGCCATGGTGTCCAGGCTTGTGCGGCATAAAACGTTCAAATATCAACCGTAACATGCCGAGCAGCTGAGACGCGCTCTTGTTAACGGTTTCGCATTGTAGACCATTTTTCAAACTGCCGCAAATCCAGACACCGAGTTCTTTTCTTCTTCAGTGTACTCCAGGTTTATGTCGCCGAGCTTGTATGGATAGAAAAAGCCAAGGTCACGACTAATCCGAATCATCTTCGACTTTTGCATATTAAATGACAGTTTATTTTCAGATGACCAGTTGAACAAAGCACTCAAATCGTTTTGCAGCAAGATACAATTGTCAGCATTTCTGATTTGCCTCCATACTTTTATATCGTCAGCAAACAAAACCATCTTACTATCATTCGGTAGTGGTATATCTTTCATATAGACTAGAAACAGTATTGGTCCAAGCACTGAGCCTTGTGGAACTCCGCTAGTGACATCGATGTTCTTCGATAATAGGCCGTCCACACGAACTCGGATTTGTCTGTTGCTGAGGTAATCTCTTAGCAATTCGTATAGTCTTCCAACAACACCGTGTTTCTTCAGCTTGTTCAAGAGTAAATTGTGATCAACTCTGTCGAACGCTTTAGAAATGTCCAGGTAGCACGCATGAATACAGCCCCCCGCATCTACAATCCTCGTCCAATCGTCTAAGCTTGTCAGCAAATTTGTTAGACAAGAGCGATTTCTGCGAAATCCATGTTGGGCAACTGCCAAAAGTTGATTCGTTTCCAGATGTCGCACGATTTCTGCGGTTATTATTCGCTCAAAAACTTTTGATACCGAAGACAGCAAGGTCACCGACCTGTAATTTTTAACATCAGAACGGCAACCACCTTTGTAAATGGGTATTATTTGTCCCAGTTTCCAGTCTTGTGGCACTACGCCAGCTTGGAGCAAATTATTAAACATGCAAGATGGAGGTTCAGATAGCTGCGCATGACAGGTTTTGAACAGCTTTGGAGTTATCTCGTCTAGTCCTGGAGATTTCTTTACGTTTAATTTTCGTAAGTGCTGCGCTACCACCATCGGAGTAATCAATACTTCACTCAAGGTCGGTCGGTCAAGTCAAACGATTGGTTCCTAATCAGGCTCCATGGATTTCGGCGCAAAAACTCCGGCATAAAAGTCTGCTAACAGGTCAGCGGTCTAATTTATGGATTCTGTGAAGCCGGACGATGTTTATAGGGCAAAGACTCCTGGTTTAATATTTGTTCTATTGTTCACAAGTCTATATTGTAAATGGTCGGACATCAACTTTTCGAAAGGGTGGTAGCAAATTTTAAAATGTTTTTTTTTCTACTGTCTCGACCTGGAGGGCTTTCTTTTGTGGAATGCTTTTTCAAAATACTTAAAAGTCTATTCCGGCTCGTGGCCTCAATGTGAGATCCTCTTTGACCCGGTGGGTTTTTGTTCAACGGAAATTGATGCAATAACTGTAGAATATAAAAATTTATTTTTTAGGATTGTTCAAGTTTAGGATATAAATGCTTTATTTGAACTTTCTGCAGGCTATATATTGGAAACCCTCGGTGTTGAAATTGTGGGAATATGTAGAGCTACATGGCAGTTTGGCATTCGAAATTTGTAAGCAGCTTCATCATGGCATTTTTGTGAACTTAACTATGTCCTATGTTATGAGCCTAGTTGTATCTCCGGTACCGTTCGTGCTGTGAAATACGCTCTAAAGTGCAAATCAGTTGATGATTTTGTATGAACATATCATTTGAATTTTGTGAATTATTACGAGGAAAACATTGGATCCCGGTTAAAAGTTACGGCTATTCTGACACATTGTTAGGCCTTGGAGCTAATCTTGATCGTTACATATATCCCCGTATCTCTTTGTAGGGTTACTGCGTATTATTTCCAAAAGGAAGACAGTCGTATGTGTTAACTTTAACTCGTTCGATTCTAGCAAATTTCCTTAAAAATCTACGCAATTCCAGTCCGGCTGCTTTAGAACATAGGTACTTCGATTAGCTCAGAAACTAAACAGACTAAGTTCCTCAATTCACCTATAGGTGGAAAAAGGAGGCGCTTCGAAGCCCAGGCTTCTTTGATGACTGCTGTCTGGGACGATAAATATCTAGCTTGTCTGAAATTAAAAAAACTAATGAATAAAAAAGTAAGATTGATTAGAGTAAAGAAAATATTAACCAGAAATTTGTCATTGAGTTTTGGCATCCAGTC